>CM026577.1:11392883-11540193 GCA_000180635.4 Pristionchus pacificus
GATATCGAATCAACGAGATAACTAATCATTCATTCATTTTAGAGGAAGAGATAGAAAGAAAGAGGAAGATGGAAGAGAGGGTTAAAATACGTGAGAATTGCAAGAATGAAAACATGAAAATGAGCATCGAAACTATGAAAGCGAAGGATCGAATAAATAAAGACATTGGATGAATTCGCACAACCAATGGAAATTCGCGAATCGCAAATATTAGCGAAAATAAATATTATTTGATGAAGAAGTGAATAGTCTTCAAGAGCACGATGGGTTACATTATGTTTTTACGAAGAAGATGGAATAATGTGAAGAGAAGGGCGAGGATTGAGAAGGAATAGACGGACTGAAGGAAAAGCACCACCTTCTATTCTTATGAAACATGAAATTATAGGTTGGTGAAAGAATGATAGATCGAATTCATTGTGAAATCCAATTCAAGTATGGAAAAGTGCTCTCAACTTTCGAAACGTTGTGGTTTTTGACGAAGTGAATCCATATTTCAGTGAAGGGTTTTTGAGAAACAAAAAGGAGCTGAGAAGAGTAGAGAAGAGAGTAGTCTTGTGAAGAGTCAAATGACAGAGAGGAAAAGGAAGAGAAAAGAGAGAAGAAACTAGTACGAGTTACTAAGAAAAGGAGAGAAGAAGATGAAGAAGGAAGGAAGAAGAGAAAAGGAATGAGATAGATTGCATAAGAATGATTAAATACCTGGAATACCGAAGGAGGACAGACTCCTACTTTGACTGCATTCAATGATATCACGTGATCAGAGTTCGAATTTGATGGATACCATCTTAATTAAATCAGTTATCGATCAATTGATTGAGTACAGTATACCTGACACAAGCAGAAACGGGAGTGATATTGTAGACTCGAAGATGTTGAGGAGCTATTGCGGCTTCTGAGAATGAAAGACCATTGGAGATCACAAATATTTCATCCCTCTGATAACACGCAGATTTTGTAAGGTGTCTACAAACTAAATTAAACCCTAGATAGTAATATTTTTGAAGCATTCGAAGGAAAATATACTTGGAAAGAAAAAGTGTGCCCATTGACTCTTCCAGGAAGCTAATACACTGATAGTAAGAGAATTCTCAGATTACGGCATTTGATTCATTTATATACGCACGCATTTCGGTGAGATCTCACACCATTTCTCTTCTTGTTTCTATAGAGAGATATCTACGAGTACAATAAACCCAAATTAAATACGTTTTTGTTGGCAATAGAACAAAGAGATATTTTTGTTTAAAGTTTAGTTAACATACCCAGACCGAGTGTAATTGTACATGCGGCATCAGGTGAATGGCCGTGTTCAGTCACTGATCGAATAGAGAGATTAGACGATCCTTCCATTGAAATATCTTCCACTAGAGCACGAGTCTCAAATGACAATGAAGTTGGATGAGAGAAGGAAAGTAATAAAGATGTCCTCCCAATAGGGCATCCTATTCTTCCATTCATTCTTAGTTCACGTATACTATAGCTATCAATTTTTCTTACTTTCTCATTAATCGGAATATGAATAACATAAATCACTGAATACCTTGTAGTTTCCAGGGACGATTGTTCTTACTTTCCCATCTACACAAATATGATATTGAGACACAACCATATACGATTCTTCTGGGGGAGACCTGTAATCATTACGGTTAATGAATATTCATTATTTTATATTATTTTGGAATATTATTGCATTGATAAAAGTACTGCTCGGTGCAAAGTAGACGATTTCATCCATCTCAGAAATTCAACGTTTGCCACGTTTTTATGAAGATTTAATGTAGCTACATAAATGTATTCGCTGTCTCTAATTGTTTGAGAGTGAATTTGTTGAGATACTGTGAAAGATTGTATGTATCTCCAATAGTAATATAATGAATACGATACCATGATATAATACACGATCGAGATAATCGTTTCTCCACTGTCACATCACGTGGCCATGGTACTGAATTGAATTGATTATTTAATACTCATTTACAATATCATCCTCCCCTCCCTTCCCCCCCCTTCCCCCTCCCTCCTCCCTTCCATTCATTCCTCTCATGTGATGTCATTCTAGAGAATTTGAACGAAGAAGAAACCCAAAATAAGACTGGAAGAGCAAAATAGGAGTGAAGGAAACAGGGAGATGACAGTGTAAGAAGTTCGAAGGAAGGAGGGAGGAGGGATGGGGAGGAGGAGGGGGGGGGGGAGTACGGTGGGGAGAATATCCTCTCATTTCAGTCCCTTCTTTCTTCATACTCATTCATGCTTTATCCTTTCCTCTTTCCACTCTTCATTTCACACTTAGAAAGAGGGAGTCTTTCTCCCTTCTATCCTACATCTCCCCAATACTAATAACTAATTCTATCTATGATCTCCCTTTCCTTTTCCTTCTTCTTTCGTCCCTTTTTAGACTGAAACGAACTCTCCTCCCCTCCCCCCTCCCCTTCCTTCCCTTCCCTTCTTCTTCTCCTCTACGGCTTTTGATTGATTAGACCTCTGAAAGGGAAGAGAGAGGAAAGGGAAGAGAGATGCCATTCTATCTTACTCCTTTCTCTCTCTAGGGAAAGAGAGAGAGGGGGGGGGGAGGGAGAGAGTGAGAGAGAGAGGCAACCCATATCTTTCGTGTGGCTTCACCAAAAGAAGTACTTGAGAAGGAACACCTCTTCCCCCTCCCCTCCCCTCCTCTCCCCTCTCCTCCTCACCTCTCTTCCTTCTCCATCCCATCCATCCCTCCCATCCCAACACTGATTCATTCATGCTTCCTTCCTTCCTATCATTTCGTTTCCAGTCTCTCTCTTCTCTCTTTCCATCAAGAATGACTCCCTCCCTCCCTCAAGTTCCTTTCTTTTCTCTCAGTGTACTCAGTATCAATGGTAACCGTGGGAAGAATGAATAAAGGAAGATTGAATAGGGATGATGAAAGAGAGGAAAAAGGATGAGTCTATTCAGTTATGATATGTCTCATTCAATCAATCACTTCTACTAATTCAGACACCTCCCTAGATACTCTCCCCCTCCCCTTTCTCCCCCCCCCCCCCCCCTCCCCCTCCCCTCCCCTCCCTCTCTTCTTTCTTCTGTCTTCTCCTCATTCGTCCCTAATACACAAGAAAAGAAGAGGAAAAAGAAATTGGAATGGATGAATAATTCTACAAGACACTGATGTAGAGAAAAGAGAGTAGATGAGGAGAGAGGATGGATCACCTCTCCCCTCCCCTCCCCTCACCCCTTCCCCTTCCCCTCCCCTCACCCCTTCCCCTTCCCCTCCCCTCACCCCCTCCCCTTCCCCTCCTCCCTCATCCCCTTCTCCCTCTTCTCGTCTACTTCATTCTAACGGGAGAGAGTAATTAGAAGGATATCTTTGAATCCTTCGATGGATTCAATCAAGGGGAATAAAAAGAGAGAAAGCCTCTCAATGGAATGACTTCTCTTCTTCTCTCTCAACTAGAATATAATCAGTACTCGATAACCTCTTGGTGTGTCTGTCTCCTTGATCTCGGTTACGGTAACACGACTGACATCTGCTGGAGGATACGGACACACGGAATCGGGTAGAGGAGGAGGGCCTGAACATGGATTACGGTACATTACGGTAAGGTATGGATAATGTATATTGAAGGGGAATGAATGCATAGTACCTGTTGAACTAGATGGAAGATCGGAAGTAAAATCATGGACTATTGAAGAGAAATGAGGAGGAACGTTAAGTTGAAATGATGGAGATTGAGATCGATTCTGAATATAGAAAGTAATGAAGAAGACAAGGGAGATAAAGTAATGTACCATATAGGAGGGAGCTGGATGGGAGATTGATCTATCCATTCTTCCTCCTTCTATCCTTTCTTCTCTCGATGTAGAGGGAAGAGTAGAAGACAACCATGCATCAGACACACTGAAGAGAAGGGAAACTGTCTGAGGGGGAGAAAGAGAGGGGAGGGTGGGAAGAGGGAGGGAGGGAGGGGGAGGAGGGAAGAGGGGGAAAGGGCTCACCGTTCTACGTAGTTGGAAGGAACGAGTCCACATTGACCATCAACTGTCTACAATATAATCAATCACATTTCACACTCTTTCACTTACACATGTTACTACTAACATTTTCACTCTTTAGAATGATCTATGAATAAGAATGATAACAAACTTCTCCACGATAAAATCCATCTTCATCCATTTCTCCTCTTACAACGATTAAATCTCCTGGATTGAGACTCAATTCGAGCTGTGGTTGATCATTTGGAGAATCTCGAAGTGGAAGATATCTATGAAGAAAGAAGATTAATGAAGAATGAATGAAGAATGACTAGGAGACACCATCGATTCTCACTACTAAATGAAAGAAGTTACTCGAATTAGGAGGAATTGACATGCAAACAGAGAGAAAGAGAAAGAGAATAAGAATGAGTACAATTGAGTACGATAAAGAATAAAGAGAAAAGAATGAAGAAACTAACTGGAAAAGAGCGCGGAACATACGAGTTCCAGTTAGATCGACCGTAGTCATGATGAAGAAGGAGGATGAAGAGAATGAAGATCCATAGATAGGATCGAATGAAGAGATGAGGATTGAAGAGAAGAGAAGATGATGATGATATGAAGATTAGAAGAGAAATGGCAACCTGAAGAGAAAAGAGACGACTATAAAAGAGACATTTGAATATAGAACGAATAGATAGGAATAATTGAGTATGAGACGAAGAAGAGTGAGTAGAGGGATAGATATCATAAATGAAAGGAAGAGAAAGAAAGACGTCCTTCTTTCTGTCCAAATCGATGCAGAGTAAGAAAAGCCTCTATTCCCGCGCGCATGCTTCCCTCCTTCTTCCCTCCTTCTCCTTCTCCCTCCCTTCCCCCCTCCCTCACTCCTTCTCTCACTCACAACCCTTACTTGGAGAGTTGCAAATATTCCCTCCCCTAGTCCTTTCTCCTCTCGTCTTTCTATCAGAAGTACCCTCTGTGACCTATGGAAAGAAGGAGAAGGGAAAGAAGAAGAAGAAGAAGAAGAAGGGAGAAGGCATGAAATGGAACAGACAACTGTACAAATTAGTCCGTTTACGAAAAGGAACAGTCAAAATACGGAAAGAAGAAGGGGAAGGACAGTTTCACACTCAACTCATTCCCTCTATCTCTCTCTCTTTTCACTATGAGTCTGAAGTATTTAATAGAAACATCGACATAGTAGCACATGTCATAATTGAAGTAATTGCGTATTTATTTGTTTACTTCTTTTCAAAATCTGCGTACACACTCTGTTATTTTTACCGAACATCTAATTTATAAGTGCCATAACAAATTGTTAGTTTTTAGAACGAATTCTTTGAAGAATGCTTTGACCGTTGCTTCATTTTATTCAGAATAAAAGTAGAGGTTAAATCCTGGTTGTTGTGTGACTTCATTTCACACACTCTATAGCACGCTCGTGCAGAATGAAGTGACGACGACCCATATTTCGAGCTGTTAAGAAAACTCAATATACTGAATACTGATTAGAAAAAGTTTTTACTAGAACAATGGTCATTCTGTTACACTGTTTTTTGTCTTTCTGATGATTTGCAAACTGAGAACATTAAAGGGGGAGGGGCACGAATATTTTCTCACATAGGCTGAGCCTGTGGGGTAATAGGGATGCTATACCCGATCACAGATCACTTTATCCGAAGTTCTAGAAACGCCTCTGAACCTCACTACGGATTTTTGAAGTTTCATTGATTGTGCAGGCACGATTTGGGGTACTGTATTCTTGTATTGATTTCACTAGATTGGCAGTCGAAAATAGCAGCAATAGTGAGGTTTGCACACGGCGGGAGTCGAACCAGCGGGTGCCGGATAGCGAGGCAAAAGAACAACTACCAGGCTAAGTGCCGTTACATTCGTTGAGTCTAGACGGCCTAGTTAAGGGAGAGGACAGAGTCAACCGCTGTGCTGATTACTGTAGTTACAGCGGGGTGCAGGCACGTCGTGGTGGGACCCACCAATTTCGATTCGTGCCCCTCCCCCTTTAATTATTCACACAAGCTAAATGCACTCATGAATGTATCTCAATATAAAGAGCAAATTATCTGTGAATCCTCCCAATCTTGTCTACTTGCAAACTGTCAGTGAAGAGAACGAAACTATATTTATAATTGCTAGATAAGTCGAGGTATCTCATTCGATCAAGAAAATCCGTGAGTTCATGCACCGATTATCACTTTCTCACTCTTTGCAATTTTACTCAGCACAAGAGAGCAAATTATTTATTATCCTCATATATCATATTCTTCTATCCGAGTAGATTGGGGAAAGTGGGTAAATCTCCTGCAGTAGTTGCAGCAGGAGCAGCCCCTCCTCCAGCTGCAACTCCGCCCCCTGGCAGTTGGAAGAGATTACCGAAGGGAATGAATTTCGTCGCTGTTGACAATGACTTGTCTGCCACTGCCTTCGGATCAGAGAAATTCGTGTCCTTATGAAGAGCTGAAGAGAAGGATAATAATTACAGTCCTGGCGATTCCCCCAATGAAAACAGGGCGCCCGGGGCGTCCCGGGGCGTCCCCCAGTGTCCCCCCGCTTCTGGTGTCTACAGACCTTTTTCAAATTGGGCCCAATTTGTGTTTGTCGTATTCAGCGTTCGATTCTGCGTCGATTCATATTTAAAAAAATCAATTAAAATGTTTACTTATTATTTATATTTTGATTTTCAAAAAGTGGCGAATAAAACGATTCGTGCATCAAGGAGTACATCCTACGGTACTTAGCAAAACATTCTGCAGCAGTAGTGGATAAATACCGCAAGGTGTACTCTTCGATGCACGAATCGTTTTATTCGCCACTTTTTTGAAAATCAAAATATAAATAATAATCAAAAATTTTAATTGATTTTTTATTATGAATTGACGCAGAATCGAACGCTGAATACGATAAACACAAATTGGGCCCAATTTGAAAAAGGTCTGTAGACGCCAGAAGCGGGGGGACACTGGGGGACGCCCCGGGCGCCCTGTTTTCATTGGGGGAATCGCCAGGACTGTATGATGAGGAGGGGGATGATTATGTCACATATTTTATGTATTCTTGATCGAGAATCGTCTAATGGATTATGAACTGACTAGTGAGTGAAGAGAATCCATCGATGGAAGGGAAGAATTGAGAGTAGACAATTGTAATGAAAGCGAAGAGAAGAAGAAGATGAAGGGAACTCATACTGGAAGGGAGATGATGATTATCTAATAGCGAGGAAGGAAGGAATTGAAAACTGAATTGTGATGGGTCGAGGTAGTCAAACCATCTTATATACCCTTTCCTCTCTCTTCATCTTCTCATCATTTTCTTCCATTCATGAAACTGTGACCGATTTGGTGATCGAATTCAAGTGAGATAGTGATAGAAAAAGAAGGAGAGGAAAGGGAGGAAAAGAAGTAGAATAGAGAGTTTCTTCCTTGTCCACATCAAATGTGGAACTGACGACTGAAATTAAGAGTGAAACGGACAATCTTTCCCTTTATCAACCCACTCACATTGTCGCACCATTATCATTGCTTATATTTATTCGATTCAATTCAATGAAGTTCAAGATTCATGCTTATCTAGACGATGTCGTGATATGTACGTGCATGATATGATGCTTCTTTTCTTTCATTGTTCATCCTACATTTCTCACTGATTTCACACTTCATTTATCACATTGACAATCAAGGACAATTGCATCGATAGGTGATAGCTTGTTGAGCTGTTCCTGTGAGAGGAGTGAAGGCATTTGTACCAGTGATTCTGAAGAAGATGGGAATGAGGAGGAAGAGAGGGACAAGTAATGGAGGGACTCACGGTGATCCAAAAGCAGCCATAGCACCCAGTAGATCAGTGAATAGACGAAGAGTACATCCACTACGAACGTATACTCGAGTTAGTGCCTGAGAGAATGATCAGTAGACTCTTCAATATCTCACCATGGGAATCGTCTGTGTAATGGGAAGAACGGTCGTTTGATCAGCAGCAGGAGTTGCATTGACGAATATTCCATTGGCATTGTAGATCACTCCACAAGTGGTTGTAGGAGCGAGATTAGCCTGTGTTCAACGGATTCCCTCTCTCTCTTCTCTTCGTTCTCTTCACTTACACAGGAAGAACAGCAATAAAGTCTCTTGATGGCATCAGTGTAGCCAGGATTGACACAGAATCCATTACGAACCCAATTGACACAACTGTAATGATGGAATGAACCCCCTCCTCTCCCTCTCTCTTACACTCACTTTGCATTCTCAGTCGTTCCCACACATGAAGATGTTGTACTTGTCGTCCCTATTACAATATCATCTCAATCATCATCTTTAGTTTCATGGTATCATTACACTCGGTAAAGAAGCCTGTACGGATAATAGGGAGGAAATGAACCCCACCACATAGTCCACAAGCAGTTCCACAAGTGGCTTGTCTCACTAGAAGAGTATACGCAGTGTTAGAACAGAATCCATTGGCGACGTAGTTAGCACATCTAAAGAGAGAAGAAGACACTCCCCTCTCTGATATCAATGAGATATACCTCGAGTTATCAGTAGATCCACACTGAGATGCAACTGAAGAGAAAAAAGAAACGAAGATGAGAAGGGAGGAATTCATAGTTGATTGATCCCCTTCACTCTTCTCCATCCATTTATAGTAGGAGATCATTATTGTATTTGATTGTTCAGACTGTTTGCCAGTAGAGAAAGTGTAGTCTTCATGGTTTCAAATCGTGAACATCCGTCTCTCTCCCACTCAATATCACTGTTACTTCGAAATAGAAATGGAATGAACTTTTCAGCTATTCCATGCCGATGTTTCGAAATATGGCATGAGATCAGTGAAGAGTGAAGATCAGTGAAGTAATAGATCAATCTGTCCATTAGATGCAAGAAAAATAATATCAGGGATGATTTCAAAGTACAACAATGTATTCCTTCCATTTTCGATTCAATCGTAATCGTCATGGTGAAATAAGGACCTTTGTGTTAGTTCACTAAGCACAGCATTCTTCTCCGACAGAGAAGGGGGAGATCTTTACATATGTACTTGCGCACTTTGCATGAATCGAACTACAAGGCCTGGGCGGAGGGAGCGGCCGCTCTCCCCGCTCATTTTGAATTTTTGTAGTCTGATTACGGTGTGGGGAAAATTCAAAAGTTAATCCCCTTGTTCACCCTTTTCTGGAGAGAACAATGGGGGTCAGAATGCTGTGTAAGTATCATTATTCAACTTTCTACATTCTGGATGTAGAAGAAACTCATGCTGATTGATCTCATCGTTTCAATTCGTGTTTTCATGTTGTTAATATTTAAATAATTGTTTCGAACGTTGAACATTGGTATTTAAAAATATTCATCGAGACTTTCGCACCTTCTCATATTCACTCATGGGATCGACCTAAATACAAGTAAAGAAATGGATAAATAAAATAAAGAATACACATTAATTACATCACAAAAGTACTCTGTACACGTAAATATATTCGAATAGAGGGAGAAAATTGATATGAATCTATTCAATATATATGAAGCCGAGCAATGTCCGGCACAGTGAAAAAAGGTCGATTCTGTGAAATTTTGGGTATAAAGGTTCTCGAGGATGCTGAAGACGGTGGGCATAATGATTTTTCACTTCGAGCCTCCATTGACTCCAGACGACGTCACGTCGAAATCGGCCTTTTCGCTGTTTTATCTTGTTATCATTTTTATTTTATATAAATTATGAAAATATGGCTGCCGAAGTAGAATTTCATGTTGAACACGCCTGTGATATTCATTTTTCTTAATTTTCAAAATTTGATTTTATAAAAAATCGATTTTTTATTGTTTTAAAACCTGAGCTTAGCTTTCGGCATAGATGAATGCGCCGTGACGAGCAGATTTCAAATATATATACGTTTGTCAAAATCGGGCCTAAGGTTTTTGAATGAGACAAAAAAAAATCGCCTCTGAACGACGTCCCTACCCCTTGACCGACCCTCTTCCCTCTCTGCGCTCTCTCGATCAAACGTATATATATTTGAAATCTGCTCGTCACGGCGCATCCATCTATGCCGAAAGCTAAGCTCAGGTTTTAAAACAAGAAAAAATCGATTTTTTATAAAATCAAATTTTGAAAATTAAGAAAAATGAATATCACAGGCGTGTTCAGCATGAAATTCTACTTCGGCAGCCATATTTTCATATTTTTAGCTTTTTCGAAGAAAGAGATAACAAGATAAAACAGCGAAAAGGCCGATTTCGACGTGACGTCGTCTGGAGTCAATGGAGGCTCGAAGTGAAAAATCATTATACCCACCGTCTTCAGCATCCTCGAGAACCTTTATACCCAAAATTTCACAGAATCGACCTTTTTTCACTGTGCCGGATCCCTCTCATTCTGCTCGATTCTTACGCAAACGGCATCATATTCTTATTACATACTATGACCAATTTATGAGACTACCGTAATCATTAAGTGGGATTCGTGGTGGGATGTGGTGCGACTGGAACTGGGGGTACTGTAGATGAGGGTCGGATATCGATTGGTTTGAAGATATCTCTAAGTAAAGAAGAGGAAGATTCAATTGATTGAGTTGGATTAATTGATTCTCCACTCATCACACTTCTCTCTGTTCTCACAGGCAATTGAGGGGCTGTTCGAGCTGATTCCGATTCCGTTTCTGTAATTTACTATTCTACAGTATTCCTCTCACCACTCTTCTCACCAAGGAATCGAATGAATTGTTCTGTGATACTTGATCCTCCCATTGCCTTTGTACTTCCTTTCCCAATGGACGAATTGATCGCACTCTTCACCTACAATTAACTCATTAGACGATACTCTTTCTCATTCTAACTAGGGACCGTCATGCAAATTTTCAAACTTCTTCTAAAATTCCGATTTTCTTGCAATTGGGTATTATGCGGTGTAGAATCATGATAGCACTTCTAGATTGTCAAAACAATTCAATTTTAACCAGTATAAGTTGAAGAGTTTGGTGTTTTTTCACGCGTCGCGGTCGGAGCGTCGCGTTTTTACACAGAGCACATCATCCACCTCCTTTTATGAACAATTTTTCTATGCATTTTGAGACACGGGAGTTTTAATCTTTTGCATTTTTGAAATAAGAGAGGATTGTTCCATTGATTCCAGAGCGATTAATTACGGCACAGTGAGAAAATCGATACATGACAAGGTAAGGTAGCTACAATGACCAGATTGTTCCGCCCCATTTCGCCAATGTCCGCTGCTACAGATTTTGCTGAATTTCGGCAGGGCCTTCTATTCATCCTCGGCCAACTTCATAATTATGAATCTGGATAACGGCATCTTGAATATCATTCACACGCTAATTAAAACATAAAACTTCGAAAAATCTTGAACTTTGAATTCGAAGTGTATAAAACCGCTGCCACAGATTTTTAGTATTTTTTGAAATATATACTCTACTCGACCATGCCTTCATTTCAATATAAAAACTGTGAGGCTGCACTTCCTAGTATTCTAGAAATCCGCGAAAAATCGACTTTGTGTTGATATTTGAATTCCCGGGCGATTCCGACTAGTTGCACCTTTCCCCGGCTTTCAAAACTGAAATTCCCGGATGATGGTCCCTACATTCTAATGTACCTTCTCCATTTCATCTTGTGGATATTCGAGAATACTCGCGAGAAGAATGGCAATATCAGCTCGTCGATCAATTGGAGAAAGGAAATAAGAAAGAAATAGTTGACGAAGAGTAGAATCATCGATACGATACTGAAGACATAACTGATGATATCCCCTTCCCTTCCTCTCCTATCTACTCACTTGTGATGATGATGCAGTAGCCTTCGCACTCACTGTACTATGAGCCTCCTCTAATCTGATCTGAGATTGACTCATTATGGACTATTCACTCTTCCTCCCTTCCACTCACCTCTAATTCTTCAATCACTTTCTGTTTCGTCTCAACAGCTTCTCTTGCCATAACAGCCGCATCTTCAGCCGATTGTTTATCAAGGGAAAGTCTGTCCATTTCCATTCGAAGAGTATTAATCGATGATTCAGCTATCTACAATGACCTCTTTCCCTCTCCCTTCCCTCCCCCCCCCCCCCTCTCTCTTCTTCCTCACCTTTAATTGTTCTCTCAATTGCATTGATTCATGTGCTGCATATGCCGTATCTCTATCGTGTTCACTTGCGAGATCCCTCACTACTCCCTGAATATCTCCTCCCTCTCCCTCCTTCTCCCCTCCCTTCTCTTACTTACCTGTAGACTCTCCAATGCCCTTCTTGTTTCTTCTCTTTCCTTCTCACTTCTTTCTGCTTTCTCTCTATTCTCTCTTGCATCACATTCAGCAGCTCGTAGTGATATTTCAAGTGCAGAGATTCGTGCCTGAAATGAATATGATATCTCCCTCTCTCCCTCCTCTCCCTACCTGACTACTCTGTGTCGTCTCTTCTGCATTAGTAATAGTAGCAGATTGAGTAGCTTCCAATGTTCGTACCTATATCATTTCTCTCTTCCTCTCCCTTCTCTTCACTCTTTCTCACCTTTTGTAATAATCTTGTCTCTCTTTCTTCAGCCTCTCTTGCTTCGATAACACTTTGTTCCTCTACCATAACGAGATGTTCCTTCAGTCGATGTAATTCCCTTTCCATTTTCTCCCTTCTTTCACTCTCTCTGAAATGGTAAGTTATCACGCATCCAATCAGTTAGAGTTAGTCAATCCAGTTAGTTTCATCGCCATTTCACAAATTACCACCACCGGGATACCACAATCTAATTTATTAAATTTAATTTAAGTACAGAATCTATGCAACATCATGGCAAGATAGACTTTCTACATGTGTATAGCAAAGTAGTGCTAGTGAATACTAACGGATCTATTGTATAAATGAGTGAGTGATTACTTTTTGAGTTCGTCGGATTGTTGAGCACTGTTTTCCACAAGAGATTGCAATCGTTGAATTTCAGCTGATGACGTCTGAAATAACACAATATTAATCTTTTTCATCTATATCACAATGGCATTATATTCAACTAATTGCTTAAATTCTTCTCCCATTTAGTAATCTTCTCCCATTTAGTAATCTAACCCCCTCCCCCTTTATCTCTCTCTTATTCTCACCTGTAATTGTTCATAATATGCGAGTGATTCTTCATGTTTCTGCATTGCAATTGTCTTCAATTGATTAACTTCTGCTTCGAGAGAATTCAATCGATCAGGAGAAGGAAGAGAAGAAAGACGAGATTCTATAATAGAAGTGTATACAGTAATCTCTCCCTCTCTTATTACTAACCAGTTTCTTCTCGATTTCTCTCAGCTTCTTCCATTCTTCTCTTCATATCTTCAATTTCATTTCTTCTTTCTTCATCTTTCTTTTCTCCTTCTTCAATTCGTCTCTTCAATTCTTCAATCTCCTTTTCTCTCTTCTCTTCATCATCTAATTCCTTTCCTTTCTCAGCAGTATCCTTCACTACAGACTGCAATATATATCATTCTTCTTCTTCTTCTCTCATCCCTTTCCTACCTCACATATCTTCGTCTTCAATACATCTAATTCACTTTCGAGAAGAGTAATTGCTTCCTGAACACTTCTTTTATCTTTCCTCCCCTCCCTCTCTCCTCCCCTCCCTCTCTCCTCCCCTCCCTTTCTCCTCCCCTCCCTCTCTCCTCACCTTATCATGGACACTTCTCACTTCAGCTTCTCTCAGTTGCTTCTCCTTATCAGATATCTACAAGGAACAAGACACTATCTCGAATATGGATACAATCAACAGTATATCTTGGCCTTTCTCACATCTTTCCTGAGTGATTGGACAGTCTGAGCTGTTACTTGTTGTGATGCCTGTAGTACAGAAGTCTGTTGGATCATCTCATCGATACACGATTGACGCATCTGAGAGAGATAGAAGGGAGGAGATGGGAGGGAAGGGGGAGACATACGGATATTTCCTTTTCGAGATCATCCTTCTCTTGTCTCAATCGTTCATTCTCATCCGTTATCTCAGTATTAGCACACAATGCTTCTCTTAACTGAACTTCCACTCTTGAATCCCTCACTTCTTCTCCTTCTTTCTTCTCTCCTCCTTCCATCAATTCTGATCTGAAATCGACAATTTGCTCATCTACTGTGAAAAAAAATACAAACCCCGAGATAATAGGAGGAAGAAGATTAAGTACCTCTGTTCGAGCTCTAGCTAGCCTTCAAATATCAATACATTTCTACAATGAATGTTTAATAATCTTACCTTTCATCCATAAATTCCTTATTCTTATTTTCCAATTCCTCGATTGTCTCATTCAAATCTCTTTCTCGTATTTCAAATTCTTCTTCTTTATCCTACAAATATCATCTCCCTTCTCTTCCCTCCTCTATCTACTTCATCTATACCTTCAATAACTGCTGTAATTGTTCAAATTCCTCTCTGAATCCTTTCATATCATTCTCCGATCTGTCTAATACTTTCGTCATTGATCCTCCATATCTGAATCAACTCCTTTCTCTCTCTTTCCCTTTTCCTTCTTCACTCACTCATCCAATTGTCCACTCAGATTCAAATTCTCTTCAGTCAATCGATTATTTGCATCTCTTAACAATTGAAGTTCAGCGTCGATTGAATCGATTGAACCCCTGCAAGTCACAACTCAAATTTCAACTGTTGCGTAAGTCAATTCGTTTAGGTCACATTAGAGAACTAAAATTGGCATTTCCGACACTCGGTCCCCTTCTCTATTCACTCACTTGAACTTGGCAACATCTCTTCTCAATTTATCTCTATCTTCCTTCGATGTTTCCAATGCAGATCTCAACTTATCCACTTCATTCTACAATGAAAGATTCAATCACTTGATTAGAAGATATCTTCCTCTTTTCGTGATACAGTATCTATTCACGATAAATATGCCCTCATATAACTCACAGCCATAGCATTATCACTTTGTTCAGCTCGATATTTCGTCTCATCGATTCCCCTTCGAAGTCTATCGAAATCAGCTGTCAACTGTAATCTCCTCCTTACATTTACGTCACCTCCGTCTCTATTTCTTCATTTCTCCTTACCTTCTCCAATTGTTTGAGTGTATCTGCATTTTCTCTCTTGCACAATTCATATCTCTCTTCGTATTCAATCACATCGGCCTTTAGTGCATCTTCAATCAATTCTCTTCTTCTCTTCTCTTTCATTCTAATCTCTCTCACTAACCAATTCTAAGCATTAGATCTCTATTACTATGTGCAGCTCTTCCTTCTCTCTGCTTAAATACTTCCAATTCTCCATTCAGCTCATTGTAAGACGATGTCAACTCGTTGTTCACCAATCTGAAAACAACCTTTCACAATGTGGAAAATTTAATAAAAAGATTCATGCACTTAAAAAAGCTAATTCCAAAATAAGGGAAAGGAACAACGAATGATCTCTTTTCTTCGGGAAAGGAGAATAAAGTAAATAAAGTACCTCAATTGTTCCAGTTCAGATTCCTTAACAGCGAAATTGTCAACCTGTCTTCTCAATCTCTCCACTTCTTCCTCTGCTTCCTAAGAGAAGAAAACAGTTAAAACTCAGACAGCGAATAATATCTAATATTACTAATACGAATAGGGTACTCACACTATCAACTGTTGACAACTCCCATATACCCCCCCCCCTCCCCTACTTCATACTGACCCTTAATCTTCCTGTAGTCGATCCTTCATCTCTTTCTCCAACATCAACGAGAACTGCTCTCTCAGAGGAATCCTTACGACGAGCCTTCAATCAACATTTTCTTTAAAATTGAATTTCTTAAAAAAAACGTTTTTTTTTCATTATAAATTTGAAAATTCCAAAAATAACGAAAAAAAAATAGCAAGAGATAAAAATGTGCTTTACCAATTCATTTTCGAGTCTTCTCTTCTCTTCCATTAATTCTTCTTTCTCCAATAGAACAGCATCTAACATTGCTTCACTACTCTCACTGCTACTCGCAGCTGCACTTTGCTGCTACAATCAATAAATTCAATACCGTAATCAATAGATACAGTACCCCCTTCCCTCTCTCTTACCGTATGCATGGCTAATTTCTCTTCGTAATGATCTCTTTGCTCCTGTAGTTTATCCTCGTGCATTTGGATGAGAGCAGCAATTTCTTGATCCTTTAATAATGGGGATCAATTCTGATGATGAAGAAAAAGGAACAAGTGTCTCAAATTGGATCATGGATAAAGTACAGTACCTTCTGTCTGCGTATCTTCTCCCCATTCGCATCGGGACCTCCCTGAATAATACAATTGATTGAATAGATTGAAGAAATATCTGCTACCTGTACAACAAGTGATTTCCAATGTGCAACTTCTTTCTTCAGATCTTCAATCCTCTCTTCTTTCATATCCTCATCCATCACATCTTCCTCGTGTACACATGAACGAATCTGCTCCAATTCAACCTATAATACTCACTTCCATCAAAAGAAGAGAATAGTGAGTGATTTAGTGTATCTAACCTTTAGTTTCTTAATTTCTTCATCTCTCACAGCAATGAGATTCCCATATCGAGAGCCGATTGCATCCATTTCATAATGAGTTGATAGCAATTTCTCTTCGAATTCTCCCTTTTGATTCTCAGCCGATTCGCGCTAAATTTAACAGAATGACAACTGAATATGATTGATATAACCAATCACTATGCCAATGAGATGTGTCCAGAAATGTACCATACTATGTCCTAGATGTAACCAATTTACTCACTTTTGCCTCGGCCTCTTTCAATTTCTCTTCTAGTTCGGTACATCGTCGTTTTATAACCTTAAAATAAGTTTTTATGAGATAGAAGAAGCAATGGAGAGAGGGAGACATACCTGTAGTTCACTCTCAGGGTCTGCAACTTCTTCAGTCGCTTCATTCAGAACTTCGGATGCAAATTCAGTAATATGGCCCTGTAAACAGATTATGGCTGACGGTAGATACTGTGTGGTAGATCACGTGGTAACTATAAATATCAAACAAAATATTACTCACCTGTAGGTTTTTCAAATTATTTAGCCAGCCACTCATGATGATATACTCATGGAATTATTCTGGAATTGTAAGTAGCTATGACATTAATCATAAATCACTAAAATACACTCGAGAAATAAAAATAAGACAAGTTGAGAGGGCGAAAACACGTTGGCTATCTGTTCATATAGACACACGGGGTGCGCCAGCTCACCAATCCTGCCTCAGTGTAACTGACGCGGTCAGTGCAAGATTAAACCGTGAGACGTGCGATCAACGTAAGTGATAAGCTCATAATTGACATAGTGCTTCACGCAAGCTGCTCACAACTTATGCACTTGATAACTATGATTATAAAATCGTTTAGCGCTATCCTTACTATGAATACTATTTTGTCTAGCTAAAAATACATTGTTTCATCAACCACAAAAGTTGTCACGGAAATAAAAGATAGTTGCCCGGAAAAGGTGAAGATTTTGTTAACTTTCGATGTTACCACGTTTTCGCGCAATTTTTTGAATTTTCTCAAAGAGATTGTCAAAAAAGTACTGTATCTTTTGATATCGACGTTTTCACAATTTCGTTTTTTAAATGAAAATTGCCTTGAAATCATTTTTGATTTTACCATGCATAATAGGATGTCTCGTCGACAAGCGCCATCTCATGTTGGCCCTGCACCTCATACAGCCGCACAATCACTCGGATTTCCCGCTTGTTGCGATCAAGCGCTTGAACAGGTTCGTTCTCTTCTGTTAAATAGTTATCAGCTACATTGTTTGAAATGCTCGAGCGAACACCACTAATTGTTTCCCTCCTTACGTTTCTCGATTGGAAAAGTTATGTATGGCATATTGTGATGATGCTTTTGCATTTCCAGGTTTCTCGAGTTGTTGCAGCAACAGCTGCAATTCCTGCACAGAGCAGATCACGAGCTCCCAATACAGAGTTGCAAGTGATCTCTCTCTCTCTTTCTTTCACCAACGAAATCAGTCCAGTTAAGGTGCTTCTCGACAGAGATCTCTTCTGTCTCAATGATCGCAAAGTATGTCGGCTCTCTCAAATACACAGCTTCTTACTGTTGAAGAAAATCGCCGCTTTCTTTGTGAGTCGTTCTTTTTCTCGGTTAAAATCTGGAAATATTATAGGTAGACGAAGAGGAGAAATTGGAAAATGATGTAACCCAGAAGAACGCTCATCGCTCCGCTCTTTTCGAGGTGAGAGAATGTTTTAAAAATGAGAAACTAATTAATATCGTTTCAGACGATATTCCTAGGTCGTGAGGGTGAAACTATTCTGCACTCAGCTCGGATACAGGTGAAAAGCAGTCTGATTTTTTAAAAATCAATTAGGATGAAAATGACAGGTTCTCCTTAAAGTGTCTTCTTATGCACTGCAACATCCTTCACTCTCACTTTTCATCCCATTGGCACATTGGCTGAGAAAGGTGATATAGTGAGTTTGTTATCTTAAACGATTATGTTCTTTCAGATGATAGGTAGAAATAGTTATCCGGATGAATTAATCGCTTTACTAGTGGAGCATTTCATTCAACCTGACCCCGCACTCAGATTGGTTAGCTATATCATTCATTTTTTTGTTTGTTTAACTGGAATGCATTATGATTTATTAATTTGAGTATGATTATCTTGTTCCTATCTCATCGACAGCTCCTGAATTTGGATTCATATTCGTTGCTCTTGCTCCTCGTGATAATTGTATGGGTGAGTTCCCTCCTCTACCCTCTAATATCCTCAATCCTCCATCTCAGGATTCGCAATGGCCTCTGTGGCTGCAGCATGTCTTCATGGATTTATCGAGGAATTTCTAGTAATGATGTGTGACTTCCCCGATAAACTCGCCGTTCCTTTCGCTAAACATGTAAGCAGCTTCGACTGATTTGTAATTGTTCTTAAATGTTTCTACTTTTACAATTCTAATAATAGTACAATTTGAGTCATTCTCGTGTCTGGCCAAGTATGCACTGCAGAAAGATGAAAATGATGAGATGGAAGAAGAAGGAAGGGCAAATAATGTAAGAGAGATTATATTATTGATTGATTGAAGATGAAATAATCAGGATATCGAAATGGATGATGATGATGAGAATGAAAAGGACGAAGAGAGTAAAGAGAATGACGATGATGATCCTGAAGAAGGAGAGGTAATGCGCACATTGATTAGTCAATGGTTGCTGCTAGCGTATGAAACACAAGCCTGATTGTGAAAGTGATTTATTGAAGGTATCAACAGAATCATTGGAAGAGCGATTGAGTCGAGCACTTGCAACAATTGTGAACGGGTGGAATGTAAGAGGAGTCAACTTAGAAATTGATGCTGAAATATTATCGCATATGGCTTCAAATACGAGAAGAAGAAATTTGGTTGAAGCACAAGCTTGGAGGAAGAAGAGCATCCTCAAATAAGTGATAGAGATGTTCAGTAAACTATCTAGGCTTTCTAAATTATAATTTATATAGTTGATCTAGGGAGGGCAGCGGCGAACTTTTAAAGGCATTAAATAAATATCCTGTTATGCTCGACCTATGCATTCGATAGTGCCGAATCATAATATAAAAATAAAATTTTAAAAAAATGAGCGAAAACAATATTTATGTTGTTGTATACACAAGAAATGGTGTTACTAAATAGTCAGTTGTCGATTGACATATTTATTGTGTGACTTACCGTAACTCCTAGTGCGCCGAGTGCAACTTGCCTACGTGCGCTTGCTCACACATTTAGCTACACATTTTGCGTCATTCTACGCATCTTTCGCAAGGAGCTCGTTTTCCTGAGCTCTCCTAGTTAGTTCACGTTTAGGTTCCCGACTGTGCTCTCGTTTAGAATTGTTGCCTTATTTATTGTGGATAAACTGATAGTTTATACCACAATAATCGACCACCGGATCACGACACGGAAGGATACACAACATTTGGCGTTCAGGAGTAAACCGAACTTGTCTTCTTGAGTTCGTGTGATTAGCAAGTGGCAAACTGTGCCTGGCGGATCGCAACGAGTGGTATTAGTGACAAACTGTGTCTGACCACTGAGAATTAGGCGCAAACCGTGCGCATCGCAAACTGTGCGTGACTACTGCCAACCGGGCGTGTTGATTGTTGTTATTATCGTCCGGAGGTTCTCTCCGAATTTAGTAATTGCAGTGAAAATGGAAGAAGCAACTGAGAGAATGGCAGAAGTGCTAGTGGCTATGCAACAGATGATGGCAGCACAACAGGCAGAGTTGAAAGCACTGAGAGACCAGCAGGCACAGAGTGCAACCAGCAGTGGCGATGACTCGACCAAGAGTCGCGGACCCTCAGTGGACTCCCTGGAGAAGCAAATCAGATTGTTCAATTACAATGCTGATGAGGGATGGACCTATGAGGCGTGGTGGACCCGCCACGAGGGCCTGTTCAATTCTGTGAAAGTAGATGATAAGGAGAAGAACCTCATGCTATTGAGACATGTGGATGATTCGGTGGACAGACAGTTTCGTGACCATATTAGACCAAAGAAACTGGAAGAGATGTCATTCTCTGAGGTTCAAGTGGTCATGACGAAATTATTCGGAGACAAGAAGACCATCTTCGAAAAGAGACTTGAGATGTTCAACCTCAAGATGTCAAAAGTGCATATTGACGATCTTAGAGAATTTGCAACGAGAGTCAACCGAGTGGTCGAGGAGGCTGATGTGACACAGCTCACTCCCGATAAGATCAAGACGATGATATTTCTGGCTGGTGTTGACCTTCCCAGACATACCGGAGCAATGTTCCACATTATCAATGGCATGAAGAAGGAAGAGAATCCTAATCTGGAAAAGATACTGGAGATAGCTGATACCTTCAAAGAAGCTCAGCATGACTCGCAAACGGTGACTGCTCAGAATCGATCGCAAGTGAATGCAATCGAAAGGAAGTTCAAGAGGTCTAACGAGAGACAGAACAGGAAGCAGAATCAGTCCGGTGGCAAGTGCTATCGCTGTGGAAGGAACCACGAAGCAAAGACTTGTGCACATGCGAGCACAGTATGCTTTAACTGCGAGAAAGTCGGGCATCTGGCAGTAGTGTGCAGATCGCCTAAGACAGAGAAGGGAAAGAAGAAAGCAAAAATCAACATGATTTTCGGTGAAATCACTACGAATGAGAGCAAGTTCGATGTGAGAATGAAAATGGATGGATGTGAAGTGACCATGGGAGTCGATACGGGGTCTGATTTGACATTCATATCTGAAAAGACGTGGAAAAGAATCGGATCTCCGTCCATGAGTGAGGCTGACGCTTACGCAGTCTGTGCTAATGGTTCGTCGATGGACCTAGAAGGCAAGTGTATGGTCACTCTCGGAATGAATGGTATTACCGTTCATGGGTCTGTCTATGTCACCGAAAAGCAAACGAATCTGCTTGGAAAGGATCTGATCCCATTCTTCTTTTCCCTCGTTCCCAATAAGAAGCAGGGAGCCAATCTCAATGCAGTGAAGGCAGACACTGGATATGCAGAGATGGTCAAGAGAGACTATCCAGAGATCTGTCGAGAGGGACTCGGTCTCTGTACCAAGATGAAAGCTTCGCTCAGTCTCAAGAGTGACTCGAAGCCGGTATTCTGCAAGAGGAGAGAAATTCCTCTCGCTCTATTGACTAAGGTCGATGATGAAATCGATCGACTGCTCAAGCTGGAGGCGATCGAGCCGGTTGACTACACCGATTGGGCAGCACCAATTCTGGTTGTTCCCAAGGCTAATGGAAAGCCACGAGTGTGTGTCGACGGGTCTAAACGACCGTCTGGAGGCCCATAATCATCCATTGCCACTAGTGTCTGAAATAATGACCAAGCTGGAAGGTTGTACAGTATTCACTCAAATCGATCTATCGGATGCGTACCTCCAGATCCCCGTTGATGATTCGAGCAAGAAGTTACTCGGAATCAGCACGCATCGTGGAATTTTTCGTTACAAGAGACTACCGTTTGGAGTGAGCGCAGCTCCTGGAGTGTTTCAAAAGTGTATGGACACGATGCTCGCAGGGTACAAGAATGCATCTGCGTATCTTGACGACATCGTAATCGGTGGTGTCACCAGGGGTCATCACGATGAGAACCTGAAGGATGTACTTGACCGACTGCAGGAGTACGGGTTCAGAATCCGTCCCGAGAAGTGTAGCTTCGGGAAGGAGAAGATTCGATATCTTGGATTCGTGATGGACAAGAATGGTCGCAGACCAGATCCTGAGAAGGTTCGTGCAGTCAGAGAGATGCCGGAACCCCAGGATGAATCGTCTCTGAGATCGTTTCTCGGAATGGCTAACTACTATTCCGAGTACATTCAAGACATGTACAAGCTGAGAGTGCCTCTTGACAAACTACTGAAGAAGGAGGTGAATTGGATGTGGAGTGCGGAATGTGCTCAAGCATTCAAGGAGATTAAGTCAATCTTGTCTTCTGATTTGAATCATGTTCATTTCGATCCATCCAAAGAGGTTGTACTCGCCACTGATGCAAGCGAGAAGGGAATCGGTGCAGTGCTCGCACACAGAATCAATGGAAAATTGAGACCGATTGCCCATGCATCGAGAACGCTGAAAGATGCGGAGACTCGATACTCTCAGATCGAGAAAGAAGGACTCGGAATCATTTTCGGTGTCCTCAAATTTCACCATTACCTGTATGGCAGACGATGCGTGCTTCAGACAGATCACAAACCGTTACTCGCGATATTCGGATCGAAAACTGGTGTGAAAATCCACACTGCAAAAAGACTGTATCACTGGAGTACTCTGCTGCTCGCATATTCATTTGACATGGAATACGTCAACACTGAGTCATTCGGTTATGCTGATGCACTCTCTCGATTGATTTCCGCATCAAGAAGCGATGTGGAGGAGGATGAAGATATTCTCGGTCTAAAAAATGTCGAGAAGGCCGTGTGCAAAGCAGTCAGGAACTGTGCATCCAAGATGCCGGTTACTGTGAAAGATCTACAGGATGCTACCGATCAAGATTCAGTGCTTCAGAAGGTGAAGGAGTATCATATGTCGAGATGGCCAGATCTAAAGAAGTTAAAGCTTGATCGAAAAGATCATGGCTTACTTCCGTTCTTCCATAGAAAGACTGATTTGTGCATCGTCAAAGGATGTCTTTTCCTCGCTGATAAGATAATCGTTCCTCAATCTCTCCAGAAGAAGGTTCTTGAGATGCTCCATATATCCAGGAATAGTCAGAATGAAGGCACTGGCAAGACAAACCTGCTACTGGTATGGAATGGATACTCAGATTGAGCAGATGGTAAAAGAATGTGATCAGTGTGCTGCTGCATGCAAGCAACCAGTGAAGATTCCTCTCGAACCATGGCCCAAATCAACAGAACCATGGGAAAGAATCCATGTGGACTATGCGGGTCCAGTGGATGGTCAATACTTTCTCGTCATTGTCGATTCATACTCGAAATGGCCTGAAGTGATAATGACTTCCTCGATGACTGCAGGTGTGACAGTGAGAATTTTGGATGAAGTCATCTCTAGGAATGGAATTCCGAGAGTGTTAGTATCAGATAATGGCACTCAATTTGCGTCTGAGGCTTTCAACAAATTCCTCATTGAGAGAGGTATCAAGCATCTCTACTCACCCCCGTATCATCCACAGTCTAATGGACAAGCGGAGCGCTTTGTCGACTCGCTTAAGAGAAGTCTGCTCAAGCAGAAGGGCGAGCGATCAATCGCAGAAGCACTTCAAGTGTTCTTATTCACGTATCGAAAGACTCCGAATGCACAATGCAATGGTTTCTCTCCAGCGGAAGTTTTCATTGGAAGAAGACTTCGATCGGAACTGCAAGTGTGCGTTCCCAAGACGGGAGGACTCAATAGTAACTGTCATAGTGACAGAATGATCGATTCTGCTAAGGAGCAGTTCGATAGAAAGAATGGAGTCCGTCCCAGGAAGTTCAAGATTGGAGATGTCGTGTTGTACAGAATGCACGTGGTTCCCAACAGTTACAAGTGGACTAAGGGTGTAATCACTGCCAAGATTGGCAAAGTGATGTATGAAGTGCAGTTAGAGCATCGAGTAATTCGTTCTCATGCAAATCAGTTAATACTGAGAGAGTCTTCAAGAGACGATGATTTAGAAGTGATGGAAGATAGTGAAGATATCTTCGAGACTATGAATCTTGAGTTGATAAAATCGACCATCAAGCTACCGGAAGAAAATCCCGGAGACTTCGGCATGAACTATCTGTCCGATCAATCCACCGTGCCGAACTCGCCGATGGGATCTATCAAGGAACCCGATCCCGAACCCGTCAAGGAACCAGGAGAAGAATCTGAGGCCCAGGCCATTGCCGCCGAGCCAACGCCCGTCACCGTGCCCACCCGGAAGTCTACTCGAACCAGGAAAGCACCGAGTCGACTTGACATCGACCCATCCAAGAAGAGATACTGACGCGCAAAGCCAGTAAACTGTCGCGCAAAGCCAGTCCCTTTGACCACTATTCTGTAAATATGTGCCCTAATCTCTTCTTCATCTGCATTTGTTTTCCTCGTTGTTTTATTTATCAGATACTCCCAAGTTCGTATCTTAGAAGGGAGGTGTTGTATACACAAGAAATGGTGTTACTAAATAGTCAGTTGTCGATTGACATATTTATTGTGTGACTTACCGTAACTCCTAGTGCGCCGAGTGCAACTTTCCTACGTGCGCTTGCTCACACATTTAGCTACACATTTTGCGTCATTCTACGCATCTTTCGCAAGGAGCTCGTTTTCCTGAGCTCTCCTAGTTAGTTCACGTTTAGGTTCCCGACTGTGCTCTCGTTTAGAATTGTTGCCTTATTTATTGTGGATAAACTGATAGTTTATACCACAATAATCGACCACCGGATCACGACACGGAAGGATACACAACATATGTTAATTAAAAAAAATAACAAACGAAAATGCCTACCTACCGTACTCTTTAGGATTCCTCGAATTTGCGCGAGGACACATTTATTATTTAGCACTTTCCTTTTTTATTTTATTGTAATTGCTTAAAAATATATAAATATTTTATGATTGTGAACATGATCTGAGTGTCTAAAACATAAATCCGATCGATTTTGTAAACAGAAATAACAGGAAAGCTATTATTATGATTATATTAGTCAATCGTGCGTACATGTGCATTCAACCCAAGGTTTCGGTATCTCCGACAGAGAATTGTCCCGACATCTACCAATGAGGGGGGGGGGGCTTGGGTATAAGTGATGAAATAAAAGTGGTTTTGTTCGGGGGGGGGGGGGGGGGGGGGGGAGGTCTAGTATCGGAAGAGAAGAGCGAAAACATCGGAAAATCGAGGGCGTGGGGAGACCTCAGGACAATCAAGCGAAGGTTTCGGTACCTCCGGCAGAAAATTAAAGCGATATCTGGCAACGGGGGGACGGGGGAGAGTAAAGGCCATGATTTCAGAGCGGTTTGGTTGAGGGGGAAAGCCAAGTATAGCGACGGGAAGGCTAATCCATGAGAAAAACGTGCGCGCGAACAACCAAAGATTTCAGTGTCTCCGGCAGAGAGTTTTCACGACAGCTACTAACGGGGGGATGGGGGAGGACATATGTGATCATATCAGAGTGGTTTAGTTGAGGGGGAAGGCCAACCGTATGTACGGGATTGCAAAAATGGCGGAAAATCGAGTACACGGGTGAATTCACGACAAATAATCCAATGCTTCGGTATCTCCGACAGAGAAATTCCGGGAAAGGAAGTAACGGGGGATGGGGGAGGACCCAGTGGATGATTTGAGAGTGGTTTGGTAGAGGGGGAAGGCCGGGTATGGAGAGGGTAGCTGGACAATCTCGAAAAACTGACGAGCACGTGCGAATTCGCGACAAAGAATCGATGGTTTCGGTACCTCCGACATACAATTTCCGGGAAAGGAAGTAACGGGGGGGGGGGGGGGGGTGAGGGAGGTTCCAGGCGATGATTTCAGATTGGTTTCTTAAAAGTGGGAAGGCCAAATGTAGGAACGGGAAAGCGAAATCGAAAAAAAATTAAAAGCCAAAATTTGAAAAGTGTTCATATTTACAAAAATCAAAGGAATTAGCAGGCTAAGTGGCGTATGCGATAGTTATGACCTGTGAAAGTTATTTGCTAGCGAGAAAATAGTAATTAAATTGAAAAATGGTCAATAAATAAATAATTTAAAGACGACTAAAAAATAAAATCAATATTCGATTCGCTCGAAAAAAGTTGCTAGCATACTGTATCGCGTTTCTCATCGGGAACATATGCTGCCCTCCCTACAACAGTTGATCTCAGTTTTTAATGTAATGATCTCCTTCTTGATAGTATTGTGATGTTGATGTTATGCACTGAGAATTAACGGGTTTGTAATTAACGATAAATGAAATAATTTCGTATGTATTTTTTATATCTTTGCTCAAGTGGTCATTCATCCACTGTCATATCTCGCTTTCTCATTTCATGCTTACCGTATTCGAATCTATCGTCCTATCAGGGTTCACAATGCTCAGCCGTCTCTTTTCTCGACGGGGTGCCACAAGAAGCAGTGTTGCTGCTCTCATTGCTGTGAGACAGCTGAGAACAACCACTGCCGTCCTAGGTATGATCCATTCCAATGGAGTACTGTAGTCTGATTGTCGTTGTAGGAGGACACCATCACGATGAAGCCCCGCCCCCACACATCCCACGACCCGCATCCGGTGAGAAGACTAGGAATACTGTAGATTGACACTTATCGATTGATTTGTAGGAGAGAGGAATTGGTTTGGAGAAGTGAAGCCCCCTCGAATCTCAGAAGACGCGAAGTACAAACCGGGGAAGGATGATATCTACTCTTATATTGGAGCATTCGTCGGTGTTGCACTCACTGTGATCGCTGTGGTGAGGAGAATAGGGGAAGAGAGAAGGGGGGGGGGGGAGAGGGAGATGATTGATGATTACAGAAGAAGTACACTCTCAACGATGAGAAGCATGGACATGGTGAACAAGAGGGAACACATGGAAAGAAGAAGGAACAATCCAACAAGGATATTGTACATGAGAAAAAGGTTAGACGGTACATGAAAGAAATTCACTTGATATTGTTTAGGAAGAGCCGAAGCCTGTGGAAGAGAAGAAAGAAGAAAAGGTGAAGACAATTGAAGAGAAGAAGGAGGAAGAAAAGATTGAGAAGAAGGAAGAGAAAGTAGAGAAAGAAGAGAAGAGCGCAGAGGAGGAAAGTCAACCTGTAAGTTAATTTATTGAACTGATGCGGACCAATTCAAATTAAGGAGTCCCTTCATCCCGTAGTAGAGAAGAAGCTAGTGATTGTTCCTGTCGAAGTGGAGAAAACCCATATCGAAGAGGTGAGTAGGAGGGGGGAAGAAGGGGAGGGGGGGGAGGCGAGAGAGATGTAATGGTAGAATTGTAGTCGGTACCATCGACATCATCGGATGACTCGTCCATCCCTTCTGAATCTCTTCCTGTAGGACAGGTTAGTGAAGAGAAGGAGGACATTGAGAAGAAGGAAGAATAGAATAGATAACGTCTTTCAACTAAATCATAGTCACATTTCGACCCCATACTCAACGATATCCCCGATTTAGATCGTGTGTGTTTCGTTTTTGTTTTCAGAGTCTGTTTGAGAATTCATTATTTGCCTAGTACTTTCCTTACGACCCCGTGATATTTTCTATTTCATGCTCAAGTTCCGTTATAGATGTGCCTTGTATCGAATAGATTGCATGATAAAGATTTATCACGTTGTGTCTATCGATGGCTACACGAGAGTACAGTACTCTTTGCAGCTGCCTGAATCGGTACCGTATCTACTGGTGGGAGGAGGAACTGCTTCCTATTATGCAGCACTAGTCATCAGAGCGAGAGATCCCAATGCAAGGTTTATTCTGTCTCCAGATACGGTAGGGTCATTGATTTATTCAGAGTATTAATTATCTCGGACGAGTCTCATCTTCCATACAATCGGCCACCATTGAGCAAGGAATTGTGGTGGTATGATATTACGGTTGAATATTTCCATCTCGAATGGATGAATTGAAGGTACGGTAGTGATCGATCGAGAGAACATCTAGAATACAAAGCACCATCGGGAAGGACGAGAGATGTTTTCCAAGAGGCTGAGGTATGCAAATGAGTGATAATTATTGATATCCATATTGTATCTAAGGGATTC
Organism: Pristionchus pacificus; assembly: GCA_000180635.4. Taxonomy (NCBI): domain Eukaryota; kingdom Metazoa; phylum Nematoda; class Chromadorea; order Rhabditida; family Neodiplogasteridae; genus Pristionchus; species Pristionchus pacificus. The sequence goes on from CM026577.1 coordinate 11,420,943, forward strand.
TTCGTACCAGTTCATCAATTACCATCGACTGCCCATGGAGGAGTATCCATTGCCACGAATAAGAGAGTTATCAGAGTGGATGCACAAGAGAGCAAGGCATATCTCGATGATGGAACTACCATTCGATTCGATAACTGTCTTCTTGCCACTGGTGAGTTACAAGGAATCAAGCAAAAATCCGCAAAAGGATCTGGGCCGAACCGGGATTCGAACCCGGGACCTCTCGCACCCGAAGCGAGAATCATACCCCTAGACCATCCGGCCACTGGAAGGGAGTCACAGAGAGCGAATTGACTAGCCATGGGAAGAGATGAGAGTGAGAAGGAGAGAATTCTCCCCCCCCCCCCTACTCTTCTCTCTTTCTCATGTTGACTAATAGCGTTCTTTCTATCAGGTGGAACTCCTCGTTGTCTCCCTCAATTGGAGAATTCGAATGAAGATGTGAAGAAGAGAGTTATCTATTATAGAGGAGTCAGTTCATTATCTATCACACTTGAAACATTTACAATCATTAAAACAAATATCATATGATCTTTCAGCAATCAAAGAAACGATTGCATTCATAATGAAATACTCTAAATTGAAGGTGGATGATTATCGTAGATTAGAAGAGGAAGCATCGAAATCATCATCGATAACAATAATCGGAGGAGGATTTCTCGGATCAGAATTAGCTTATTCTATTAAGAGAAAATATGATAAGATGGAAGTTAATCAAGTAAGAAAAAGAATCATAATGGTAAAAAGAGGAGATAATTATAGATTATTCCTGATCATGGACCTCTTTCATCTATTCTTCCTGAATATCTATCGAGACATGCGAATGAAGAGATGAAGAAGGTTTCCTCTCTTTCCCCTAGTCCCCCCTTCTGATCTTATGATTCAGATTGGAATAAATGTTCATTCCTCATCTCTTCTCTCTTCCGCTCATTCCTCTCCTTCTGGTAATCTATCCCTCTCTCTCAAAGATAAAGAAGGAGGGAAGAAGGAAGTACAGACTGATCTCATCGTTGTTGCCATTGGAATCCAACCAAATGTCGAAGTTGCAAAGGCATCGGGATTCGAGGTGAGAGAAGGGAGAGGGAAGAAGGGAGGGGGAGAGGGAGATGATAAGGGAGAGTATTCAGATTGATGCAGTCAATGGAGGAATAATGGCAGATGGAGAATTGAGAGTGAGTGGGAAAGTATTCGCTGCTGGTGATGCTTGTTCCTACTATGATGAGAGTCTTGGTGAGTACCCCCCCCCCCCTCCCCCCTCTCTTTACTCCTCCTCTCTCTATAGGAAGACGAAGGAATGGACACTGGGAGAATGCTCAGATCTCAGGAAGACTCGCTGGAGAAAATATGACTGGAGGAAAGACTTCTTTCTGGTTAGAGAATAATTACTCCTCCTCTCTCTTTACTTATTCTATCTAGGTATCAGCCTTCTTTCTTCACCAAAATAGCCCCGACTCTTCTATTGAATGCAGTTGGAGATATTAATTCTCAACACGAAACAGTCTCCGTTTACAGGGCGAATACGGTAAGAGGGAGGAGTTATCAATGGAATAATGATTATTTTTGTTCCAGGAATCGGGCGATAAATATGAGCGAGGAATTGTATTCTATGTAAAAGATGAAAAGATTGTGGGAGTTCTCCTTGTGAATCTAATCGGAGCAGGAATTGATGTAGCAAGGTACTTTAAAGGAATGAGAACTGTATTGATCCATCCATTTAAGACGATTGATCAAGGATGGAAAATCAGTAAATGATTTCAAGGAAGTAGCTAAATTATTCCCACTGTATGAAAATGATAAAGCAATCGAAGAAGAGGAGAAGAAGGAATAAAGTTTCATGTGATCTTTGGTTAGCATATTCCTTAATATGTCGAATGATGTTATACCGTCATTCAGGTACTCACATAGTTTGTCGTTGATTTTGTTTTTCCTTTGTTATTGTTTAATGGAATTGATTCAAATAGAGATATTTGCTAGGTAATCTGATAAAAAATTGTCTCCTTTTTTCAATGTGAGTTCGTCGGAGATAATGTTTAACTCGTATCTCATTCCTTCCTTCAACCCTCCCCTCCCGTTCACCCTCCTTCCATTTCTTCACATTCACTGTTCACAGACATTATCATATATATTTGCACTTTATCTATGGTAGAGCGAATGTTGAAAGAACACTGTAACGAAACATAAATTAGGAAGGGGAATGACCCCACCACCATAGGGAATGGAGGCACACTTTAATGGGGGAGTCCCTGTCCTGTTGATGTGGGCGGTCTTCTGGCGCCCGCTGGTTGAGCATCAGGAGCGCCTCGCGGATGTTGTCGAATGAGGCCAACATCTATAAAGACAATTATTTGCCTAATCATTAGTTAAAATGTTGTAGCCACTCCTTTTCAAGTATCCTATGTTATCAATGAAATTTGTAGATACCATCAGGATGAATTTGCGCGTCGGGTCGTCCATCGTGTAGGCCGTGAACCTGAAGCCCGGCGACACGGGGAAGACCAGAACGATCTTCCGCGTGTCGAGGGCTTCGAATGGCACGGTGCCGGGGCGAGGTCCCACTGCGATTACTCATTAAATGGAAAAGGAAATATAATTGTGACCTAGCGGAGAGCCGAGACATGCATTCGAGATGATGACGGTCTCTCCTCTCAGCTCCTCCAGAAGGGAGACGATGAGTGATAGCGGGATGTAATCATCCCGCACACACTCAGGGTTCTCAATATCGTATTCATATTATCATAGTCAAATAGTTTACTGAAGGAAAGGAATGTACTCAAAAATAGAAAACTGTATTCCTACTTTGGCATAAAGACACAGTTTTTTGAACTTACCCTGCAACCATTGTGGTGATCCCTTTCGTATAGAATCTTTCCGTACCACTCGATGGCATGGTCATGCAAGAAGAGAATGCGCCAGTTGTTGTCGGCGCTTCTCTTCATTGCACGGATCCAACGCTTGATCTCAAATTATTTCGATGACTTGACAATATTTCTAGATGTTGCGGAAATATAGACTTCGTGGATATTAAGAACCTGAAGCATTAGGTTAATTTTTTTGACCATTTACTATGTTGTAAGGCAAGAATTTAGGAAATTTCCGTCTATGATAAAAAATTCTTTAAAAAACGTTTTACAATGTGTTGCGATTACGGTATCTAGGCTCAACACGTATTGATCAATTTTTGGAAAATGTCCCTAATATTATCTTTCTACTTTTGGAAGTCACTCGGTGTCAGAATATCAAGACATAAGTAATAAACTGTTTGACCATTTTGTGCGAGTATGAAATCGAAATATCCTAAATAAAGCACTATTTTTCTGGATATATCAGGAAATAAAGCTCAGCGAGCATATGCAGCCCCATTGGAAAGGTTCCGCCGATCCGTGCTTGAATGTCCCCAGCAGCTTTCAGTCCTAGAACATGAATGGAATAGTTTGATTTCTTTTCTTGTTGGAACTCTTAGATATCTTGAATATTTAGGCATGAAATGTATGCAAGATGGAATGTAATTGTTCAGTGCTCCACACATTTGGTATTATTGAGCTGTTTTTGATGAATACTAGATAAACTTACACATTTGGTGTCGTGCGTGTGAGACGCATCGAACACCAAATTGGCGCTCAAGTCGCGGCCTCCGATGTTCCCGTACTGGGCGGGTGTTGCCTTCCTTCTCACCGTGGCCGCATCTTCGTGTTGAAATGGACTTATTATCCATTAATCATTTTTGAATAGTCCTTACGAAATCGTCTGGGCCGAGGGGGTAGGGAGGAGAGGGGATAGCGGCCATCGTTGACGAATGATCTGAATAATGAAATGATTCCTTAGCACAGTGTGTCAGAGAAAAGGCTCCTTTGCATGGTGGAGATCGCTCAGTCATAATCTCTTTACACGGGTATTACTGAATTTGCATCTCAAGTTTCAATGAAGCCACAGAAGAATCTCAAATTATACTGATTTTTCAATTCCCTATGAAATTGTATATGAAAATGGACTATAATTGTCATTGATGGGGCAAGGAAGGACTCAATTACATCTCAGATTTGAACGTGATCTATGCTTCTCTGCTAATTCTTTATCTCTCATTTTCTTCTTGTTTCTTACTTGCATTTCCCCTTTGATTTCATTATTTTTTAATGCAACTCCTTTTCCATCCCTAGATTTACATTGTGAAAGATACAAACACTTAAATTTACTGAGATATGAGACTGACTATCTGGTGTGGAGGAGGCTGGTCAATGGAGATCCACCACAATGAGGGGCCGGTGGGATATGAGAGGAATTTGAATCCGGGGGAGACAGGGAAGATGAGAGCCACCTTCTCTGTCTCCACCGATTCGAATTCTCCCGGACGGCCCTCTGAGATTATAGTTGAATGTGAAAATGGAATATAATTCTCACGAGTGGGACACGGCAAGCATCCAAAGGGGATGAAGATGGTCTTGAAGATGAAGATGGAAGATGGTATCGAATGAGATCCAATTGATTAGAGATGACAATACCGTCTTCATTTCATAATAAACAATTGATACTTGCAGCAGTGGGCGATGAACGCTCCGTGTGACTTTCGCGCTTCTCATCGGTATGTCATCGATAATAATATACCAATGAAAGTCTCTTGTGCAGTTCTTTCTTTCAATGTTACGAATAAAATCAATTGTCGTCGTACACGTCGATTACGGTAGACGATTTGTTATATGTAGGGGCCACAAAGTGGATAGCCGATTTTATGCACTGGGATCAAATTAGTGTTCAAACAATCCCTCATGGACCCAACAACATCATGTTTTTTGCCGTTTGTCGATATCGTGTCTCTGAGCTGCGTTAGAGCCCGAGAAGTACGCGCGCAACGCACTGGGGAAGAGGAGGGAAAGACGAGACGATAGGGAAGGGGGCGGAGTTTCATTTGCGTGTGTCCCTCTCCCTCCCCCCCGCCCTCTCGAGCGCCTCTCCCCGCGTTCCAAGCACACCTTAGCGGGGCATGATAAAAATCTGAAAAAAATTCTAAAAATCCTAAAATATTCTAATTAGTCAATAAATTGCTGTAGGTTTGGGGTACATACTCAAGAATAGGTCAAATTGCTACTCTCGCGACCTTCTTTATCGATTTTGACCTACTCGCTGAAAACTTTTTCAAGACCTACAAGATTTTTCTGAAAGGGGGTGCTAGTGGCTATCCAACGCGCTATCGGACGACCTATTTCGTTTAGAATGAACTTTGTGCTGCTCCGTCTCGTTTTTATTGGAGGATCATGTCACACTAAAGTGGGCGGGGCTTGTGGCCCCTAGTTATATGTTCAGACACGAATGGTCGACTGAGGCAGCAGAAGTGATTCGATCTGATCTCATTTTCCAAATAGAGAACGAATTGAGTCCGCCCTATTACGTATGAGAACCCTAAGGATAAAGGTTGATCTCTTCAATTCACTCATTCACTCGCTGTTCATTCAACTCTTAACTGGTGGCCATGTGGTATTGTTTTTTGTCGCTGCCATATGGATGATGATTATGTTTTTTCATGTCATGGAGATATACGATAGTCGACTCTTCCCACTCTTCTTCTCTTATTTATCTTATCCTCTTTATTTATTCCCATCTTTCGCCCCCCTCTCAGTTCTCTAAATACACAGCTCTTCATCTCTATCCATAAATAAATTATGAAGTGTTATGTTAGTTAATATTAAAGGGAGGACATTAAAAAGGGAAGTAACCTTTCATATCTCTCTTATCTCTCACTGTGATCAGAATAGTCGACGAATTGAAGTGTTTATCATGTAGAGATTTTAAATAATTCATTGAATTTCGATATACTTTTGTTTGTTGTGATGATACACTTTATCAATTTCTATAATTTTCACAGTATTTATCTCACAACCAGTCAAATGTCAATGGGTGATCATTGCCCCTGAAGAATTCTTCTTCTATAGATGACGGAATGGGACTAAAAAGAATTGGAGGACGAAGAAACAGAACGATCCATTCAATAATAAAAATTGTCATTATCTGTCATTATGACTTCTTAATTATGGGCAGAATGGTAACTATTCCCAGGATGATTAACATAGCATAAATTTCGTTCGCCGATCATCTTTTCTTTCTACTTATAATAAGTATAATATGCAGCATGTACCATGAATAAATTATCCAATAGTGGCTCTCATTAGGCTCTCATATTGTGCAAACTATAATATGTAAAGAATGTGATGGATCCTCTCATGGAAAATATTCCCGTCAACGATCCTCTTTTCTGCTCTTTCCTTTCCACTTTCGACAAATTTTGCCAGTTTTTGGATGATGAAGCTATATCACTCAAGCGAAGCTTGACCAAAAAGGGCATACGAGCCCTTCGATTCCCTCTCAACGGTGAGTAAACAATATCAATTCAAAATCGTTAATCCTCCACCCTCGTCATTGTTGAAAGTTCGGAAGAAAGTTTCAACATTTATCTAGTCGTAGATAATTCATATTGAAATTAAAGAAAAAAGTTTCACAAGAGTGAACATTAATTCGGTCGAACCTCCTTTTATCACTGAGAAGGGCAGATGATAGAAACCTTTTCAGACGACGGTACTGAAGAATCTGCAATGATGAAGAAGGTCAAAAGTGATGCATGGGATTACATTTCGAGATGTATTCTATCTCCAGGTTTGTTAACCAAATTGATCGTCACTTTCTCTCTGATCCAATATTTTAAAGATTATTTCGAAAATATAACGGAAGAATTGGTGAAGACGGTCGTTGAGTTAATTGAAAGAGAGAATGAAGTTGAGAAGATGAAGAAATATGTGGCCGCACTTCACAATTTACTCAATGTTGTTAAATGAGACACAACAATTAACGATCCAAGAAAGATATGGACTGAATTTTGGAGAATTCTGAATCAATTAATTGAGGAAAATAGCGATATAGATCTGACTTCTTTGTGTATTAAACAATTGGCCGATTGTATCGATTCAATCAAACCTGAGGTTTGTTACTACAGAATGATGAGAAGATTCGCACCGATTCATATCTCGGATCTTGGCTGAGACTCAAATTAATGAGATCGGATCAATGGTGAAGAATGCATTGGAAAAGGAAGCGAGAAGGAGGGACGATGTATTATTATTTGTTATGACCCTTTTTATTATCAAAATATGTGATAATCGCAGGAAACTCAAATAGCATAAAATAATATCATAGAGGAACGTTCATATCTTCGTCTCAATCGAATCGTCACCGTTTTTCTCAGTCTATTGATGGTAAAACAATGAATTTCTCGTGTGATCCAATCCGAAACGATGTTCAGAAGAAAGTTCCCATCTGCAATATACTCTATCCAATCGTGCCAATTGTCTTTGTCCTCATTGAGAAGTGTAGTAACAAGCTCTGGGGAGTGAGATTTGTGTCTATTCTGTTTGGTCACTTGCCTGAGGTAACTTTCGAATAACTGTATTCTGAAACGTGGATAGATAATCAATTGCAGTTTTCGCTTGAGTTCCGAAATCAATTCGTGTCTCTCCTATTTGATTCTCTCAATAGCAATCGACCTCCGATTAGACGTGTAGCAGCGTACTCATTCGGAGAAATGGCCGTTCGTTCTAAAAAATATTGTTTCTTCCAGAATTTTAATACCTTGTTCCAATTCATCAGTACCTCATTATCTGATTCAGAAAACGAATATGGTCGAGTTGAAGGAAATCGCGATATCATCACTCGATGAAATCTGTCGATTGATGAATAGGAATGATGCAAGAAGAGAAGGAACCATTGTAGTCACAGAAGTTGCCGTTGCTGCGGTTATCAATTCAATTCAATTCAATTCAATTCAATTCTTTATCCACCAGGTTTAAGGGAAATACATTATCATTTATCTTCGTTAGATTGTGGTGGAGGTCCGTCGTCGTTGTGGCGATTCGGTTTTGGGGGTGTGGGGCGTCGTAGGGAGCAGCAGTTTAGTATCAGAGCCGCAAGAGAGAATCAGAAGTAAAAGAGATAGATGGGAGAGATAAAAGATGAGACCGGAAAAAGATGGGAGGGCTATTTACGAAATCAGCAGGCAGCACGTTCCATCGATCAATAATTCTAGTTGCAAAACTGGAGTGAGATTTAGGAAGAGCGTATGGCAAGCCTATGCGTAGCGGATGGGATCTGCGAAGATTACGTCCTAGGGGGGATAATTTGAATAGATTTGTGTGGTCATAAGAATAGAAGCCATGAATCGATCTATGAAGGAAGAGATTAGCCTCCTATGTTCAAGGGTAGAAAGAGAAAGCTGGGCTATTCTGTCGGGGTACAACGAGTAAGGGATGTGACAACGAATAAATAAGCGCTTAGAGAAATTGCGCTGTACATTTTCTATCTGATTTGCTAAGGTTACGGTATGTGGAGACCATACAACTGAACCGTACTCAAGAAGAGGTCTAACGAAAGTGGTGAAAGCACGACTGTATAAATCAGGGTCAGTGGAAAAGAAACATTTGAAGATTAGGTTTACCTTCGCTCTGGCTTTCGAGACAATAGAAAATGTACAGCGCAATATTATCGTAAACTGTGATGAGAAAAGGGTCGGAACGGGAAGAATGAATGAGGTATTCAATTTATGTCTACATAAAAGAATGAATTTAATAATAACGAGAACTTTGGATGTAAACGAGTAGGTATTCGGTGTAAACGTTTTATTAAACTAGACTACTGGCATGTGAGGTTTGAACGTATTTCATTCAGATTCTCGATCGTTTTCTGTCATGGTTTCCTCTGACGGGCCAGTCGAAAGAGTGCTATGTCGCATACTCTTTTCTTCTCGATTTAATCGACGTATGTATTTTAGAATTAAACGACATTTTATAAACATTTATTCGGATCGATTCCCCTCCTCTTACAGACAAATCATCCTATGCTAATGGGCGAACCAAACTCCATCTCACCGAGACTTCTTTACATTCTGGTAAAGGTATTAGAAAACAAATCATACATTTTGATCATACAGTTTATTCTGAATCTATTCCTATTGAGGCAATTCACGATGAAATGTTCCGACCTGTGAAAGGAGAGATGAATAGAAGACTGACTGCTGCGAGGAGTTCACTTTCGCAAGAATGGAGGATGATTATTGATTTCAGAGTTCCTGCGATTCCATTGACGAATGGATTCGTCGCTCGGGTCTAAATGCGGATGAACAAGTGACTCTGAGAAAGATCCTGACCTCTACTAACTGAATCGTTGATGATAACAACAGATAAACAACTGATAAGTACATTTAATGCAACATTTCTTGTTTCGGTTTTTTCTTCGGTGATATTCTCAGCACTTTTCTTTTTCTTTCTTCTCTTTCTGTTCCCTCCTCTACCGTTTATTTTGTTGTTCTCTTGAAATTTTTCCTCTCTTCTTCTCTTCTTCTCGTTTCCAATTTCAACATTGAGGATTGAGATTTTCTTTCAATACTTAGCTCATCACTTCCAATTTGTGCCAAGAGAGAAAGAGAGGAGAGACAACGACAAAGATACATCCATCTTCTCATCATTCCGTTACATTACTACGAAGACATGTCCAAAATTTTCAACATGTGCATAAACAATGTTTATTCAAACAGAAATTTGCGGTTTATTGTCCGTATTTTTACAATCAGGGTTGACAATGTTATATCACTGTTTCTTATCAATAATTAGAGGTCCAACATTGTCTCCATTCTCCTTATTGTGTTTATTATGAGATCCATCACAGAAGGGAAACTGAAATGAATGAATAAAGAAGAGGAAGATACATTGTTGATGTACTTTCTCACTCTTCCAACATCTACAATACACTTTCTTCTCTCCAATATCTTCGATATCGAATGAATGAACGATCTGAATATCTATTTATCTATATAAGGCGACACGTAAGCGCGGTTTCCTAAACGCAACTCCTTCATCTGTAAAGAGCCATTTCTTACAGTTGAAGGACCTTCAACTGTAAGGAAAAATTAATTTTTTTAAAAATTAAAATGGCCAGAAAGTATTTTTTCCATTTGGTTTCCCGGTTCAATAGTGAGATCAATTGGAAACATGCTTACTGTACTTTGACCGCGACAGTAATTAATAAAAACTAATTTTTCCTTACAGTTGAAGGTCCTTAAACTGTAAGAAATGACTCTTTACAGCTGAAGGAGTTGCGTTTAGGAAACCGCTCATACGGGACGCCTTATATAATCAACCCACTTATTTACCTTATCCAATTCTAATTCAACCAATTTCATTTTTTTCATTCACTCGTTTCACTTTCTCTCCCATTTGACGGCGAGAGAACTAAATAGTTGTGATAGGTAAGTAATCATTTTAACAATGTTTACGCAATATCCGAGTATTCCTCCTCCTACAATTAATGCAGCAGCTGCACTCACAAAGAACGAACTCTGCACAATTATCGATTAAACTTCTCCATTCACTGATCCATCCAATGGAGATAACTCACACATGATCCAATTACGATCAATCCAATTCCTATTCCAATAAGTTGTTTATCGTAAGAAGAAGAAGAGATATCGAAGGGACAAGCTTGAGATAAGGCGAATTATGAGGATTATTTTATTAGAAAAAAGGGATCCATTGATTTAAAAATATGAAGATTACTTACACATTGGTGCGATAGGGTGACAAGTGAAGAATATCGAGCTGAGAAGGGTAAGAATCACATGGAATGAAGAGAGAAAAGAGACGAGAAATGAGAACGTGAGAAAATAGTGAAGGTCAATAGGAAAATGGGTAAGAAGAAAAACATATGTATTATTCAACGAGTCTCCCAATATTTATTTATACAATTGAGAACTTTATGACTTAAGGTTCTCAATTGTTTTTTTTATAAAAATTACAATATTCATTATTGAACATTAAAATTAACATAGAATGAAATCTTAGTGAAATTCGAACGATTTCCTCCTTCTTTGGCTCCTTCTTCTATGCAAATTATCTTTCCGTTAGATCTCTCCTCTTCCCCATCATAATTTACATATCATCATCTACCCTCTCACTCATTGATTTGGATAGCGACTTGTACCTAATTGTCGATTTCTCTCGTTATCAATATTCCTGTAGGAAAGACATTCAGATAAAAAAGTAAATGAGATGACATATTTGCTATTATTCTAATTTTAAAACTTTATAGATAAACTTTATTATGCAACAACAAAATTAACACGTAGTGAATGAATCGTAGTGAATATTGACTAGAATTGAGCATTTGAATTTGATATCTGAAAGACTCATCGAGTTAAAACCCTGAGAGAAGAACCAATTTCTAACAATGAATACATCGAAAAAATAAGATAAATAATCAGAATATTCTACTTGTTGTTTCGTCCCTCTCGCGAGAAACCTGAAATTATCAATATCAGTATCACATTTGTATTCTCTTCTTCTTCTTCAAGAGTTTTGAATTAACTCACATAAAGATCAGGACTAGTGAAACTTTGATAGTAGAGGGAACTACTTCTTCCACCATTTCCCTCCATTCCTTTCATTGATGGAATCTCATATCCAGGAGTATTACTTCTATCCATTCCCATATTCAATCTTCCATCAATCTCTCTTGTACTTCTCCTACTCCATGAACTATCCTTCTTCTTAGATCCTTTGAATCGTGCCCATCTTAAATCGAATATAGTTATTTACTTCATTCGCTTTATTTCAGCAGATTGACTGAAAAAAGAGGTGAAAAAGTACCTGAATGCGAATAGAAGAGCAACTCCAATGAATAATAGAAGAAGGGCAAAAATGAGAAGGACGGGCCAAGAGAGAATAGAAGAGATAAAAGATGATAGGGAAGAAGAAGGAGAAGAGGGACAAATGGAAGAAATTGAGCCTTTCCATGATGAATCGAAAAGTTGAGATCTGAAACGAAGAAGTTAGGATTATTTAGAGTTTTACATACGGTAGGAGAGTTGCATTGGTGAACAATGGCTGCAATTGCTTATCCACTACAAATCTTCTTATACAAAGAGAAGAGAATGGACCAAGGGATATTCTCTCAAGTGAAGGAGAAAGAAGAGGAGGGAAGGAATGAAGGGAACGAATCTCTTTCCCTTCTGTATCAACTCGAATACGCATCTGGAAAACGAAATATACACATAAGTGTGAATCAATGGCTTTTAAAAGCATGACATCAAACTGACAATTTTTCTTTCTTTCATCAATCGAATTTGGATTCGATGCCATTCTTCATCATCAATTCTCATATTGAATCTTAGTTCATTCTTCTTATTTAATCCATTGAGAAGAGAGAGAACAATATGGCCTAACCGAATCTGAAATGGATAGACAGAAGAGATTATTAATATAATGAATTGTCTAACCTCTATTGTAATCGATTCTCCTTTATGTTCAAATGCTATTAAATTTCCAGAATCTTCTCTATTCGTCTTGAAATCAATAGAAATTTCTTCATGATTTTCTTTTTCCTTTTCTAATCTTCTTCTTCCATTTTCCCTTAGATGAAATACAATGGATCCTCCATCCAAATGAACTGATGCGCCCACTACAAAAGAGGGAATGATTAATGAATGAAGCGAATGAATTGAACATACCATCTCTACAATGTGATGCGTCTATTGTACTCTCACAAACACATTTGTGTCCCTTGATTCCGTCTGAGATACAGACACCTTCTTTACACAAATCTTTCGATAGACAGAGAGAAGGAGGGACAGAACAAGAAGGAGAAGTGGAATGAGAAGAAGGATGAAGAGGAGATGAAGAGAGAAGAATACCACGAAGACATGAAGAAAATGGAAGTGAAGACTGAAGATATTGATTGAAGATTGAAGGGAAAAGCGAACTACATTATCCATTGGAGAAGCGAATGTGAGAAGAGTAGGAAGAGGATGGAGGAATGAAGAATGACAAGATGAAGTAGAACAAGGAGGACAGATTCCATATGATGAACAAGAAGACTGAAAAGGGAAGGATTACGGTAGGATATTTGATAGGGCAGACTTACGATTGATAAAGAATGAGGAGAAAGTGATAAACGATGCCATGCTCCAGATGAAATTGGAAATGAGAAATTAGTTGAGATTAATCGAAGTCGACCATTCACAATAAAGAGAAGTGGAGGAAGAACAGGAAGATACTAAATGGGAATAAAATTAGTTGGGGAGGAAAGATCGAAGATCAAACCTGTGACGTTGTTCTTATCTCGAATTCAAGTGTATAATTTACGGTTCTTGTAGCTGCTTGAAGTGAAGAGAGTTGATTTATTCCATAAACTCTCTTCTCTCCTATCTTTTCCACTCTGAATTGATCGATATTTGATTGATATCGTCCATCTACCGTATACCTCTGAGTTGATTCTTCCCCGCAGGATCCATCAGCACATACACATTGGAATGCACCTCGAGTATTGATACAAAGGCCATGAGAAGGACAGGGATTAGACGGAGCTGAATAGTCAGTTATCGATAGAAGAGAAGGGTGAAGTACCATACCTTGACATTCATCGACATCTTCAGTACAATTGTCTCCCTTCCATCCTAGTGGACACACACAATGATGACCATCACATTCACCATTACAAATAGATGGAGAACAAAGAGATAAAGATGATGATGAAGATGATGAAGATGGACAACTAAAGAGAAGAAGGGTAATGAAGAAATTGAAGATATTTACCTGATATGGATATTTATATTAGGAAGACTCCATAATGAAGATGGTGATCGAAGAGAAAATGAATGAGGAAGGAATGATGAAGAGATAATACATGAAGAGGGACAAATGGAAGGACACGAATTAGTTGGAGTTATTGAATGTAGAGAATAATCAATCTGAAAAGAACTATATACTATCCTTCTTCATTCATTCCCATACTGATTTTGTCTTCTTCAAAGAACTTTTGATCACTGCTTCAGTCTCATTGAATGCCATTCCATTTCCATTCCTATCCTTCATCATAATAATTATCCTCCAATCATCTAATTCTCCCTCTGGGGGTCGATTCACTCCCAATGGATGAATTCCCTGCGTATTCATTCATTTATTTTCAATTTGTATCTTCTACTTACCATATCAGAGTATTGTTTCTTCAATCCACTCAATAATCCAGCTACAGTATCTTGAGAAGCAAATATACGAATAGTGATGGATTGAGCAAGTAGAGCGATAGGCGACTAAAGAAAAATATAAGTTCCCGAAAGATGACTATCGATACAGTACCTCTTCTCTTGTAATTCTAACTGATCTTTTCTCTCTTCCAATTGACAAAGTGTGTTTTGAAGGTAGATCAGTGGATCGAGGCCATAAAACACACGATGATGAAACCTGAAAAATGAAATCAATTATCGATCGAAGAAAGGAAAATACCGTACCTCGTAGTGTTCATCGACCATTTCCTCACACTCAGAGTACGGTATGAGATCTCCTTTCGAAGGAAATATTGATCCAATTGATCCATCTATTGGTTCCACGATGGATACGGTAAGAGGAAGAATTGCTCCGAGTGAATCAATTTCATCATCGATATGAATTCGAATATTGATTGGAGAAGGATGAGAAGGAGAAAGGGAAGGAGGAAGAAATGAAGAAGGTGAAGATGGTGGGAAAATTGATAGAGGGATGAGATAAAGGGAACGTGATTCTCGATCTAATGGAGCCAGCGATGATATTATTCCTGATGAATCGATTGAGAACAACTGAAAAATGAAGATATTTTATTATTAATTGTATAGATATGATGATCTACCTTTGCCATTGATTCGTCTGTAATTCGATAGGTTGCGTTGGGAATTGTAGAATGGAGATGAAGTATTGTAGATGGAGGTGAATTCTCTCTTATCCATCCAGAAAGAGGAGATATTGAAGAGGAAGAAGGAAGAAGGGAGGAAGGAAGAGAGGTGAGAGTAAGGGTTGATCGAGTAAGAGGAAGAGAAGTGGAAAGAGAGAAGAGAAGAAGGGAAAAAGATGAATTAGAAGAAGGAAGTGAATGACAGAGACGAAGAGTTGAACCATCTGGACAGAAGGACTGGAAAGATATTTTGTATTTGAATAATGGAAATGAAATATGAAAACTCACTGAAGAATCATCTCCTTCAACTCTCATTTCAACATCAGAAGGAAGGGAATAATTGAGTGAGAGAATATCAATTGGTAGATTGACATTGACAGGATAGGTCATTCTGATGGGAGAAAGAGCTGAGAGAATAGACGATTCTCTCTCTTTCCATTCTGTTTTTATTGAAGCTCTGGGATGATAATCGATTAGAGCATAAATCCATCTCTTGACTAACCTCTGTACAACTCTTCCACTTCTTGCGTATACAATCATTTCCTTCTCGATTTCATCTCTCAAAAGATCAAAGATCAATAAAACGAAGAGATCTGTTGAACGGACCTCTTTCTCATTTTCTCTCTCACAACAATTTCACCATTCCTTCTATCGACTACTAATCCTTCTGAATTTTCTGCCACAAATACAACTGAATTTCCTACAGCGTCCACCTAAAATCGATTGAAATTGAAATCCTAGAATATTTACATTTACCTTTCCAATGATCAATCCAACTGGACTTTTCTCACTTCTTTCAACAATAATTTTCGACTCTCTCAGTGAAATCTGCAGAAATAAACAGAATAAATTTGTATACGGATTAATTGTCACTTCTCCAATGGTCGTGATTCTTCTCATCTCTACATCTACTAACTGGAGTGAATTGGATGAAGATACGAGAACTGCGACTTTTGTCGATTCCTCAAAAGATCAAAGATCAATTTAGTATTGGACCATGGATGATATTTAATTCGAAAATAATAATCTTACAATTGTGCTCCACCAAGTAAGACAACCCGTTTTCTCATCGATTGAAAGTGAAGGAAGAGGAGATGAAGGAATAGAAAAACGAAGAGGAGAAGAAGAAGATGAAGAGAGACATCCACTATTCGAATCGAGAGGATGAGACTTAAACATAGAATATTAGATTATTTATAGATGAAAAACTGTACATTAAATGTGTAGGCAATTCTATGGACGAGAGGAAGGGAATCAATTTGAGTTGAGAGATGAAGAATAGTTGATGTATTACATTGAGGACAACCAACGAAATAGAGATGAAGAGGAATCTAAATGAAGAGAATGAGAGATAAGGAAAAGTGATTGAGACTATCGATTAGATATAAGTCACGGTAAACTAATTTTTTTGGCAATCTGAGGAACAGGTGTGGCCTTATTCAGCTTTTTGGCAAAAAATATCGAGTAATTTTAATTGTCAATATTTCAAGGTGAAAATTTGGCAAATTAACTTTTTATTTTTTTGCCAAGATTTCGAGCTTGAAATTTTGACAATTTTGAATTCACATTTTTGACATAATTACGAGCTCGAATTTTTGTCATTTTGTTCTTCTCACTTTTTTTGTGCATAGTAGTTCTTTATGTATTTTTTAGTATTCGCCGGATTCATATTTTCGAGACGAAGAAATACTAGCTCTACAATTTCCATGTTTCATCTCGTCAGGTAGCATTGAGGCTCGAGATCTTGAACGGATAAGCTCAGGGGACTTACAGTACCCAAATATAATCCCGAACACGGCTGTAAGTCAACACGAGAGCGCGGAAATGGGCGCGCATATTCTTCTGCTAGCCGATAGAGACACGGGAAGAGTACGAAAATGATATTTTTCGAAAGACACGTTTTCGATACATTTACATGTCATTCTCCTTTATGAAATGAGTTCATTTCAATTCATTTCAATTCATTTCACCTGTTTTTGAAGCTGTGTGTTGGTTGGAATGGCCGATTCGTTCGTATTCCAGGTATTTAGCGTTTTTTGCAATAACATTTTTTCCAGAACTTCCGAGTCAAGTCCTAGTGAACAAAGATTTCGCAGCGGGAGAGAAAAAAACATGAAGAAAAGACAACAATTATCCGATTGCTTCCGTTTTTTTAGAAGTTGTAGTCATAATAAATAAATCTATAGCGACTTTCACGAAATTCGCTATTTCTTTCCAATCAACCACAACAATTCACTCAATTCTCAATACCCTCAATTACTGTACTGTAATATTGTCGTTGTCGTCCAACGCAATTTGCATGTGCACTTTTACCCCCTCTGTCTGATCTTCCCAATTAGCACGTCTAGAAATCAATTTGCATGTCTGCTCTCTTCACTCTCGCTCACTTTACATACTCCGCCTCAACTCTATAAAAGGGTCTTCCTCCCTCATTTCCTCAGAGTTCGCTGCTCTCCTCGCTCATATGCGAGTCCACGTCGTTTCAAGGGTCATTCAATACCCTCGTGATCCATCTTTAGATCCTGCTTCGGATCTCGTCATTCCTTTAGGATCTATAGTATCCTTCCATCGTAGTTCCCAGTATCCACTTGGATACCCATTCCATCTACCGTATCCACGTCGTACCCTACCCGACCCCGCTCCTTTCCCCTACCGTATACCGTAATAAATTATTGGTATTGAATCACTGTCCCTTGGCACCGTACCACACTACAGTACTCTCACACTCTTTGGTTCACTTCCATCCTTCTACCGTAGCGTTCTAAGCGTACCCCTGCTCCCTTTGGGTTCTACCGTATCGGTCGCTGATACCGTAGCCCAGTTGTGAGTATCGTGGGTCGCTAGTTCGCATAAAATCTGATAAATTACATCGCGACTTGTCAAGACAAATTGCATAATAACATCAAAAATAAAAATGCCGAGATTTCGATCTCGGAAACTTGACAAAAAATATGTTTCTTTTTTTTTATTATTTTTAAATCTAGAAAATCTGTCAAAAAAAATTTCGGAAAATTTTGACATTATTTCGAGATTGGAATTTCGTCAAAATTTGTTTGTCTATTATATCACTTTTCAAAATCGCAAATTGTCGTAAAAAATGAAATACGTTGCTAATGTTCCTCATATTGCCAAAAAAATTAGTTTACCGTGACTTATATTAATACCTCCATAGGGAATAGATATAATGGAGGGAATGAAGTGAGAGTGAGTCGACCAGGTGAGGAGAGTGATAACCAATGAGGAAGAGAAGAAAGAGGAAGAAGAGGAAGAGAAGAGGAATGAAGACGATGAAGAGTTGAACCAATATTTATATCTTTCAATAATATTGAATAACTGGAAAAAGAAGGAAATGAAGGAAGAAGATGAGTTTATTCACTAACCTCTTCTGAATAACATCAGGCAGTGGTTCAGTCCATGGGAAAATGGTCACATTTGTAGCATAGATTACTCCTCTTTCATTCTCAGCCACTACCGTAATCTCTTGTCTTTTATCTCCTTCTCCACTTTTCCATAATCGACCATTCGAATCGAGATGGAGAATGGATGAATTTCCCAAAAGGGAAAAAGATATCTGAACAAATGAATATATTCATATACCCAATATTCGTCAATCAAACCTTTCCCGTTTCTCCTTTTGGAGGTCTCAGTCTTGCAATGGTTGAACCAATAGGAAGAGAAGAGATAAGAGGAAGGGAATGAAGTGAATCAAGAGGAAGAAAAGAACATTCAGGAGATAAAATAAGAAGATTAATTGAAGCAGAAAGCGAAGGAATTCCTCGATCTGATGCTGTCACTTTTAACTGAGAACGAAATAATCATTATCACGGTTCAAAGATCAATTCTCACTTTTATGCATCCTTTTGGTCTTTCTTCCATGATAATTTCTCCCTTCGGAGAAATTCGAATCGATTTTTGATTGGGAAGGAGAGAAAAATCAATAATTCCATTATCACCCTCATCTTTGTCTGTTGCATTTATCTTCGAGATTATTGCATTCTAAATTAAATGTTTTTCAATTTATTTCCATTCCTTCTCTTACCGCGGTTTCTTCTCCTATCCAAATAATCTCTTCATCTCTTTCGAATTGAGGGGAATTATCATTGACATCAATTAGATTAACTCTCAACATTGTTCTCACTCTCCATCTTCCATCACTTACAATCACTCCAACTCTAATTGATGCACTCTAAACAGAATGATCTTTGATGTTTCTATCCTTCTTTCTTTCTAACCTCTTCTCTATCCAATTCCTTCAACAGAGTAACTTTCCCAGTCGTCGAATCAATCGACAATTTCACATTCGCATTATCTTCAAGTGAATATTCCAATTCACTTGAAGAGTCGGCATCAACCGCTTCCACCTTCAATTATTAATTATTTCACACCAATCGAATCCGTATTACATACCGTAATGAGATCATGAGGTACGATAGTGCCTTCCCTCACGGAAACCCCGTATAATCTAGTGAATCGAGGTGCATTATCATTCTCATCATCGACGGTAATCTGAAAGAAATCGATAATTACTTATCTACAGTATTCCATCGATACCTTTACAGTAGTTTTTCCCATTCGTTGTGGTACTCCTCTATCCTTGGCTACGATAGTTAGAGTATGCACAGGAATTGTCTCTCTGTCTAACATTCCCAGACTACGCAATTCTCCACTTTCTTCATCGATCTAAAGATGTATGAATTTAGTCTTCTTCTCTCATCAATAGTACCTCAAACATCTTTGACTGTTCTCCTTCATCATGAATTTCATAATAAACTTCTCCATTGACTCCATCATCTTCATCGATTGCCTTTACTTCCAATATAGTTCCCTCAGGAGAATTCTCCATTACTGATGCAATGTATAACATCTACAGAAGAATATTATAAGATACTGTAAGATGACTCCATTTAGTGTTCTATACCTTCTCGAATACAGGGGAATGATCATTCGCATCTTCAATATCGATTGAGACGGGAAGAAGAGTGGAAAGGGGAGGAGTGGAAGATGTGGAGGCCACTATGAAGAGTGTCGAACATGACGACCGATTCCTATATAATCAATTAGTCTAATCTCCTTTTCCCCTTTTGAGATACCTCTGGAGTTTGGCGTATCTAATAACTCCAGAACGAGAATCCACTGCGAAATTATGGACACAAGGAGTGAGAATGGAATAAACAAGGAATTCTCCCTGTACAATCTCATTTGTCCATTTGATTTATTCCTTATTTTCTTACCTGTGGAGGAATAGCATTCACTCTAATTAACTCTCCTTCTTCTCCCTCTGTAATCACTCTATTTTCTTCCATTCTTTCATCGATAAATCGAGGGAATTTTCTTGCTGATTCGAGATAGAAAGAGAATGAAGCCGTTGTATTGAGACCTCCATTGTCTCGCACCTTAAAAATCAAAGGTTACCTTAATGAAAAGATCAAAGGTCATCGTACCGTGACAACTACACTGTAGTGTGGTTGAGTGAGAGGAGATGCCAATCTAATGATTCCATTCGATCCATCGATTAGAAATGGTGAGGATGAATCAATTGAGAATGAAATGGAAGAGGAAGGATCAGCATCATATGAGATTATTGGCCATACGATATCACCTGAATAAGATATCGATTGTTTTCTCTTTGACTAGATATGATTACAATCCTGTTGCAGAGTGACAAAATTAACCAATTTCCAATTTAACCAATTTACTAACCAATTTCCAATTCTTCATTAAGGTAAACATCGAGGTGAGAATTGAGAATAAAAGGATGATTGTCATTCACATCATCGATTAAAATTCGAACTGATGATGAAGAAGAAAGCTGAGTGTATCTGAAGAGATTATTGTACAATCAATAATGAATTGTGACCAAACCTTCCCAAATCAGTTGCCACTACAGTGAGTAAATATTCATCTTTCACTTCTCTATCAATCTTTTTCCCAATTGAAATCCATCCCGTTACTGCATCGATTGTGAATGGAGTCATTTCATCGATCAGCGAATATCTGAGAAAGATCAAAGATCGTCAAGGATACAATTGAATACAATTGATCCTTGGATACAATTGATCCCATACCTCACAATTCCATTATCACCTTCATCTCCATCGATAGCTTTCATTTCTATCACCTTCTCTCCTATTTTAATCCCTTCTTTTATGTGTATCTCATAAAGAGGAAGATCAAATATCGGAGCCAGATCATTAGCATCCTCTACCTGTAATCATCATCGTGACCTATCGAACTCCTTGTCTACCGTACCTCTACAGTAATCTCACATTGACTACTCAATCGAGGGATTCCATCATCTGTTGATTGAACTTGAAGATGATGAATAGATTGAATCTCTCTATCAAGTGGAGAAAGAAGAGAAAGATCTCCAGTGATTGAATCAATAGAGAAAAGAGAAGTATTTCCTTCGAGAAGAGAATAAGCGAGATGAGAAGAAGAATCGAGATCATCGGCTATTGATGAACCAACTGATGAGAATGAGATTAGAAAGAGAGAAGGATTAATATGCTTACTGATAACAGGGAAAGGACCAGAAAGAGCCTCGGATACTCGAATGAATAGATTCGATCCTGTTACAAATCGAGGAATCTCATCGTTCACATCTTCCAAATCAACTGTGATATTTCTAAATTGTTCGAATATTAATTTGTGTATATGTCAATGCCCTCGTAACCTTGCAATTGATTCTCCTCCAATGATATTCTTCGCGGATACAGTGAGATTTATTGATTGATTAGATTCGAAATCGAGAGGTCCATTCACGATTAAATGACCATTTGGAGTGAATGAAAAGGGAGAGTAATCTGATGAGATCCATAGAACGGAGGAATTTATCTTCGTCTGAAATATATCGATAATGTTTGTCGATACTTATTAATCTACCCCGTGTTCATCAATGACTTCTCCTCTTCCCACGACAGTACCACGAGGAGCATCTTCTGATACTGTAATCTGAAGATATCGATTGATTGATTACGATAGAGACTACGATAACGACGTACCTTATCATCAATCGATATCTCATTCAGTTCATTATTATTTTCATCAATTATTTCTACAGTAATCGCTTGTTCAGTCATTCTGGATGGTTTTCCTTCATCCTCGGCCATTATTGTGAAGTGAAAAGATGATTGAGACTCGAAGTTCAGTTCACGATTAACCTTTTAATCAATAAATCAATTTTCGAGTACCGTATTCAAATGACTTACGATGAGATATCCGAGAACAGGATCGAGAATGAAGTACGCTCTAGGAAGAGTTTCACTCTTGATTCGATATCGTACTCTTCCATTCGCCCCCTCGTCTTTATCCACTGCTCTCACACTTCCGACTACTGTTTCTGAGAAGGAAGAAGTATGATATTGATTTTGATTATTTTTGATTACTTCTTTTTGATGATTCCGAAATGAAGAAAATTGAAGGAGAATCGAATATGGGAGAATTATCATTGACGTCGAGAAGGGAAATGCGAATTAGAGCACGGAGAGAATGAACTGAGAATGAAGAGGAATTGAAGAAAAAATTCAGCTCGAATTGTTCCATACACTTGTATGGTGATGCATGATCTCTCAATTCGACTTGAAGAGTGTACGATGGAGTGATTTCCCTATCGAGATGGCCAGATACGGTAATAACACCGCGATTATCGATCGAGAAATGACCAGATGGATCTCCTTTGATAACAGAGATAGAGAAAAGATTGGCTGAATAGAGATCAAAGATTAAGGGAAAAGATCAAAGATCATTACCATCATCTTGATCACTCCATTCGAGTCGACCAACTTTCATTCCTATTGGGGAATCTTCTTTGATTGAGAATGAGTATGAATCGATATTGTCAATCCACTAAATTGTAGATAGTATCTTGATGAAGAATTTATAAAAAGTTGCATACCTTAGGTGAATGTTCATTTTCATCTTCAACGAAAACAAGGAATGGGAATGATGTTCCAGAGGGAAGATTCACTTCGAAAGAATGAAGACGAGACTGAAATTGATTCCTATTATCTACTCGTTCTTCTCTATTCTTACCTTCTCATAGTCAACTTCTCTGGCTAGTGTTATCAATCCACTCAAATCAATTCTGAATCCTACAGTATCTTCATCTCCATTGACAGAATACGGTCCATCTGTTGATTATTGAATGGAATAACTCATTAATTGATTATTCCTGGTACCTTCTTTGGTCCAATCTCCCATCCATCCAATAACACTTCCATAATGTGCATTCTCTCTTACAAATAATACGCCTTCTTCTCCATATTCATCCTACAATCATCTCTATCTTCACTCTTCCTACCGTAATCCCTACCGTATCAGCATGTTCATCAACACTCAATACATATACAGTCTGCTCTGCTCGTCCATCCTTATCCACTACCGTAATCTCCAATCGATAATATGGAAGAGTCTCAACACGAATATCTCCATTCAGAGAGATTTCTCCTATTGGAGAGACAGTAAATGGAGAATGTTCCTCCATTGAATAAGTTGTTCCCTGTGATAGGGCGTGATAATTCCATTTTCTTTCTTATTGTCCTACTTTTTCTCCATGGAGCCTTCCAACTATCGCTCCCTTTTGAGCTCTTTTCCATAATGGAAATACGAGAGATGGAAGAATACGAATATCGGATTCGAGTGAAAGAGACACCTGAATGAGCAATGAGAGATAAGAGAGATGAAAGAGTGAATACCTCCATCTGAGCCATTCTTTCTCCATTCACTGCAGTCACAGTCACATTTCCCATTGAGAATGGAATTCTATGGAGGGAAAGATGACCATTCTTCTCATCAATTTTAACGATCGAACCAAATGAAGAAGGAAAAGAAGAACGAGTTATGAAGTATCTAAAGAGGACGAAGAGGGAAAAGATCAATTATCACTAATAGTCTACCTCACTCCTTTTCCTCCCATAATCTCTACTTTTCCAATTGTCTTTCCAACTACAGCATTTGTTGAAATTCTCAGAAAAATTTCATCTGAAAATAATTAAAGTAAGCGTCGTCTCTAATCTTATTCATACCATTCGGGAATCGGAACTCCTTTGTCTCTTCCTTTTCTCTTAAGAGTACAATTTCCATTTCAGTTCTTTTCCTTATTGAATCAGAGGAAGAAGGTTGATCGAATGCTTCCACTCTCACTCTTTCAATCGATTCTCCCATTACAGTAACCACAAGAGTTCCTTCCGGTCTCACACGGATTCCCTCTAATTCATCCAATTGACGGTATCTACAATGGAATGATGCAAGGGTAGAAAGATAATCAATAATCTCACCTTACAGTACCATTGTCTCCTAGATCTGTATCCCAACACGAAAGAGGAAATATAGCAGGGAGTTCTCTCACTACGAATGATTTCACTCCATCGCATACTGGGGAGGAATCATTCTCATCTCCAATCGATACCGTAATCAGGGAAGTTCGTGGTGGGATCGAATGAGAGACAAGAAGAGAGAAAGATGGAGTTTGTTCTCGATCGATAATTCGCGTTGTTATAAGATTTCCAGAGGGAGATAATTTGAATGTTGATATAGATGGATATTGGAAGATAATTGAAGATGAAGAAGGGAGTGAACCAACGAGTGTTCCCGGAGGAAGATTCTCCTACGAAACGTCATACATCATCCTATTCCAACTATAATGAACGTACATTGACAATCAATTCCTTGGGTAGTTCATCAATCGATTCTTCACTTTGTGGGACCACCGTAATCCTTGCCGTTGTCTTTCCCTGATTGGATGAAGCCTGAATCAGGGAAGGAAGAGAAAGACGACGATCCTGTAGAAGGAAAATCAATAATTAGAAGAGGATGGAGATAGTGTACCCTGAGTGGTTGGACGAGTATTAATTGTCCCAACCAATCGATATCCAATGGACCAGAGAGGGAAGAGAATGAAACTGAGTTAGAAGAGGGAAGATTAACCTCCACATGACCCACTATGTCTCCTGTAACAATTGGATACTGTATCTTCAATCAATTGATAACTAACCGACTCTTGTATTTCTTGAGATATTAATCGTCGTTTCATTCGAAGGAACGAAAATTGGTTTAGCTTTTCGATTGTCTCGAACGGTAATTTTAACGGGAACCTTGAAAAGGAATTATGGAATAAATGAAAAGATGAGATGAAACCTCCGAACTCAATCGATTATCTTCTCCATTATCTTCTGCTCTTACAGTGAATGAATACAATCCATTAGGAGAAAGTCGATGGAGTACCGTAATCCGTCCTGATGTCTCGTTGATCTACAATTTTGATTACGGTGTATGAAGAGGGTATCGATGGGTCTACCTTGAATAGTCTATAATGACTCTTGAGTGAATATCTCACTCTATTCCATTCTCTATCACTTTCGGATGCATAAACTGAGATAACCTACAGAGAATAATATAATTAATGGAAGATATCAAAGATCACCCACCTCTTCTCCCTCTTTTCCATCAATAATTGATGAGTAGATAACTTGATCGAAAATGGGCGGTGATTCATTCACATCTCTAATTGAAATGGAGATCGAACATTCAGATGAAAGGGGAGAATCTCCCAAATCAGAGACTGAATATTCGATTGAGAAAGAGCTTTCACTCTCTGCATCTAATGGACGAAGAAGTCTCAACTGAAGATGAAGAGAATACGGTAGATAAAGGGACGAATCGATAACTGACTTCTCCTGTTTGGGAATTCAAATGGAATCGATCGATATTATTGGATAGAGTGAATTTGATAATTCCATTTATTCCATCATCTTCATCTATTGAGAAAAGAGTGGCAACAATTGATCCAACTGCCGCATCTTCAGGAATCTGAAAATGGGAAATGAAAGGGAGGAGAGGGGACGTTTGCCCTACCTCAACGATTCTTCCCTCTTCACATGTAGGCCGATTATCATTCTCATCTTTTATTACTATTCTAATCACTCCCGATGAACGATAGAACGAATTTCGACTACTTCGAACCTAAAAAAATCATACAATTTCGATTATGAGAGGAAATGGATTGAAACCTCGACAATAAGTGAATATTCTCTCTTTCTTTCTCTATCCAATCTCCCTCCAACATATACAACTCCATTAGGAAAGAGTTGAATGTCTTCTTCTGCCCCATTAGAATGGAATAAGAAATGAGAGTCATTCCCAGTCAATCTTCCAATGAAAGTTGAAGGAGGGGAAGATTCAGATACAAAGAAAAGCCAATGAGAAGGAAGAGATTTCGACTGAATGGAAAGATGATTCATGAGGAATAAAAAGTGACAGAATGGTACCTCCAAAGTGTCGAATACGAAATGAAGTTGCATTGAATCCGATCGACCCCATGAATCTTCACCTAGAATAAACACCTAGAATAGAATAACTACAAGGAAAGAAATAATGAGTCAATAAATGAATAGTAGACTGATTTTAAAAGATATTTACACTTGATTGGAATAGTCCATCTATCGAATCCTTTTATAGGAGCTGAAGTGAGAGAGATAATTCCCTCTTTCGATATTGAGATCATTGAATGATTCCATGAGAATGAGCAAGGCGAAGAGACAGAAAGACGAGCAAGAGGACCTCCGATGGAAGGAGAAGAATCCAACTGAGAAATTGATTGAGATCATCGATCAATAATCATCATTAATACCGTAATCGTCTTTTCAGGGTGACGAAATTTAGGAGGAGAAGGTAATCGATTAATCTTCATCGTTCCACACATTGTTGCCATTGATTCACCAGATCTGAAATTATTAACCCTATTTTCATAATTCTCTTTATGTTTCTTACTTGGCAAGTATTCTGAAGGATAGTCGAAGTACGGAAGGAGGAGGAAGGGAAGAAAGAGATATTTCCCCCTTTGAAGAAAGAGAAAGAAAAGGAGCTTCCATTGATAGAATAGCTAATTCATCCTATAGGTAATCCATTAACAAATACTCATTATTATAATAGTTTCTTACATTTGTTTCGTATTTCCTGATAATTTCTCCAACTCTCATAATTTTCTCATCAATTTCGATAGAATCTTCATCTTCATTGAATTCCAATCCCTTTCCTTTTCTCCAATGGATGGAAAGAGAAAGATTTCTCTCACTTGATCTTCCACCTCCATCAATTGCTGTGATACGCAACTGAAATATTCTCGTTTCATCATATTCAAATAACGACTTCTAACAGAGTTATGAAACGTTCATGTTCAAATCTTACCAAATCTGTTCGTTCTTCGGTGGGAATTTCATGGATTGATATTTCTCCCTTTCGAGGATCGATTGAATAAGAGGGGAGAGGATCCAGAAGCATGTACGAGATTTCTCCTGAATAGATATATATTATTCCATCTTTATTTGTGTATCTTTCACCATGGATTCCATGATCAGCATCGGAAGCAGTGATTGTAGTGAGAGAATGAAGAGGAGAATGAGATAGAGAAAGTGAAAGATGAAGATCAGAACAACCAAAAGATGGAGCAAATTCATTCGAGGGCTGAACGAGATGGAATGAATACGTTACATCTTCTGCAATTAGTCTTCCATACCTTTACAATAACTCTGATCATTTTAGATGATTTCTTCGATTTATCAATGGAATCACAGACAGAAACGACGATCCTGAGAGAACATAAAATTGAACTAACGAGATAATCTTCGCTCACATAAATGAGGTTCTTGTCTCATAATCGATCGATTCTTTCAGAGTTATCTTTCCATTCTCTTCGTCAACTTCCAATCTTTCTTCATCATCTTCCAATGAGAAAAGAACTTTTCCATTCTGAAAAGATTATCAAAGTCATTTGTGAGGACATTAAGAAAGAAAGAAATATGTACCTGGTCATTAACATGGAGTTGTCCAATTTGAGTTCCAGTAAGCGTATTCTCATCTATTTCGATCGATTGAGGAAGATCAATGAAATTAGGAACAGTAAAGGAAACGCGACTGAAAGAGAAGAATGAAGAGATGATGAGAATATCAAATGGACTGACTCGATATGAATATTGAGAGTTATTTGAACAGGTTCGATGGATGGAGGAGGAAGAATCTTATTGATCTCTAATGAGATATCGGTTAAATTGATAGAGTAAAGGGAAGAAGATACTGTTACGAATCCTGGAATAATATCGAACATGAATCGAATTAAAGAATCTATCTCACCGGCGATCGAATGGACTTGGAAGTATTTCGTATTTGTCTTTAATTTGAATGATGATCCCTCTGAAGAAGGAATAATAGTAACGAGAGATCCAATTGGAGAGTCCATTGGAAGAGAAGATGAAAGATATATTGATGAGGAATGAGATTTAGACACACGAGACTTCCAATCACTTCCAATAAATATCTGGATTTATATATATTATTTATGATAATATCGGAGTAACTTGTCAGCATATCGTTCAAACTAACAGTGAGTGAATTGGTTGTACTTCTCTCTCCATCCGTCGCACTAAATTCCACTTCAATCTTTTGCGATTCCTCTTTAATACTCATCTTAAGACGAAGCAAAGCGAATCGACCCTATATAATCTTGTTCCTTTCAATTATTGATTATTTATCCTACTTGAGTATCTAGTGAGAAGTATCGATTGAATATCTCAGGAGGGGAAATGACATGTAATCCTCCAACTCCTTTGATTGGCCCATCAACATCTACAAATAGTAGCTTAATTTTTGCATCAGCTCATTTCGAAATATATTAAAGTGATGAATACTAACCAGATACAGTGAGTACAGCAATAACTTTCCCAACGGGAACATCCTCTCCCACAACAGCGAAATCGACGTCTGTTCCACTCACTCTGAACATATTTTTCATTCTTCAATTCGATAAGGTTACATACTTGATAGTGATGACTGGTTCATGATTATTTTCTTCCTTATGATAAATAGTAATTGTAGTGAATGAAGAGAGAGGTGGATCTCCATGATCTCTTCCTTCGATTCGAACGATACAGGGAGAACAACCAATCGATTTCTGAACTTAGATAGGCTATCAAGATGAGAAAATGGAAAAGCAACTAACGGTGGAAGTAATGATTCCCTCGTCATTAATTGTGAATGAATCTCGATATTCCTCTCCAATTGATAAACTCACTCGACCATTTTCACCCAGATCGTCGTCGTCGGCTGAATGGACAATGAAGGAAGACAATAATGATAGATACTAACCATGTACTGTAGTGATCACTTCATTCGTTCGCCCATTCCATTCGATTACTTCTTTTTCTCTATTCACAATTGGCTCGTTATCATTGACATCCATAACAGAAACGTAGACTACCATGAATCCTTTCCTGGAATCATTCCTTCCTTTGACTCCCTCCTTCCCACCCTCTCTCCTCCCTCCTTCCTTCTCTCCATTCTTTCTTACCTCGATGGATTTCCTCCATCACTAGCAGATATATTGAGAATATGAACATCTTTGATCTCTCTATCGAGTGGAGAAATCAATCGAAGGATAAGAAGAGGAGGATCACCAATAATTGAGAATGAAGATGAATCTAGAATAATGAGGAGATATCTAGAGAAAGAAGAAGGGAATGATCTCACCTTCAATCTCATAACTGACAATTGTTCCATTCTCAGAGAAATCAGCATCAATTGCAGAGGGAAGAACGAGTTGAGTGAATAAAGGAGCTGATTCAATTAATGAGACATTCTGAAATTATATTCTATTTCATTCATCCTTTCCCTCCATCTCATGTTATCCATCTCCTTGAACCTCCTCCCCTCCCCCCCCCCCTCCCCACTTCCATCTATTCGATACATTGTATCCCCAGGTGTCCTCTTCTAATCATGCAAATTCATTCGATTATTTGCACTTCGCTCCTTTAGAGGAGGATCCCCCTCTCTTTATTTGTTCCTCCCTCTTCTGACCCCATCCTCCCTCTTTCCATCTACTGAATTGAGTGGCTACTACATGGATCTACAATGGATAGATAGAAGGGAATCTCCATTTACACATCTTTTTCACATTAACTCGAATAAACGGTAGGATCGAGATACAACTGTGAAAGAGTCGAAATGGATTCCTCTCTCACTCCACTCCATTCCATTCCTACCAGCTGGCAAGTTCTCCATGGATGCACTCCTACCTCCCTTCTCTTCCCTTCTCTTCCCTCTCTCTCTCTCTCTTATCGGTCTTCCTTTTGGTGTTCTCTCTTCTCGATTGAATGGTCGACCCTTCCCATCCTTCATATGAACAATCGACACAAAAAGAGAGAAGGTGTGAAGGGAAAAGAGAGAGAGAGAAATGACCTTGAGTAGCTAATTTCGAGAATCGAATCGGATGACAACTAATCCATTCCATCAATCAAATTTCACGCCTTCGCGCATGGATAAAAAAAGCAGAGTCATTTAATACACACCCGTTTTGACTGAGTGAAGAATGAAACGAAACTGACGTAGAATTGTGAAGGGAAGACAGGAGAATTATCGTTTACATCGAGAATTGATATGAAGACATGAGTAAGAGAAGGAAGAGAAGTTATTAAAAGAAGGGAAATTGAACCATTTGATCTTTCTCGGTCTATTAATGATCTGAAAAGAGTTATTGCGTAAATATTATAAATTGCAACATTATATCTAGTTCTGCAATGCATCCGAGTCTTTTTCATTCAGTTTCTCCATGCAATTCAACAACGAAGAATGACTCACAATAAACTGATTTGTCCACTTCTTGTATCGAATAGAATTCTATCATCTCCTTTCGATACTCTATATTGTATTCCATCTTCTCTCAATGGAATTCTTCCTATTAGCTGACCAGGTGAAGCATCTGAAATGAATTTATCTCTTTTCCATCCTCTTATTTCTCTTCAAATTGGCACCTATTCCCACTGATTACTGTACAAAAAGTGAGTGTGAACCAGTGAGTGAGACCCATTTCATTTCTTCATCCCGTCCCTCTCTTCCCTTCTCCTTCTCTTCCCTCATCAAACATTAGAGCGATCTATTCAATCTGAGAGAAAGACCGTTCTCTTTCGGAATGGAGACACTCTTTCCCCTATCAGACTGATGATCAGATGAGTACACTATTATGTGTGAAGAGGGCAGATTAATATTGAGTGGGGGGGGGGGGGGGGGGGGGGGGGGGAGTAGATCCGATGAGAGGAGAGAGAGGGACCAGGTGGAAGGAGAGAGAGAGGGAGAGGGGGGGGGAGATTGTATCGGGCATACAGGGTCATCCATCCAATCCGATTCATTCAGAGGAAGGGAGGAATTATGATGCTGTGTTAGTTTTTCGGAAAAAGACTTGGAAAAAGCTCAAGATTTGAATTCCCGCATTTTCCGTTTTTGACCAATATCTCGGCTACCAATTGGCCATTCATCACAAAAAATTTAAATTTAGATTCCCAGATGGGTAATACATTTTTAGCCAATTTTTTGTATCGATTGATTCATCAGGAACCGAGATATTACGGTAAAAAGGGAAAATGCGGGAATTCAAATCTGGAGCTTTTTCCAAGTCTTTTTCCGAAAAAATAACACCACATAAGGGACTCTTTTTGCCCCATTCTGTCGTGTGGAACATAGAGATTGATGAGGAACGAAGAGTTGGATTATAGAGTTTCTACTTATTTTAGGATTGTACTGCCATTCACTCGATTGAACAAACATCATTTTCTATGTTGGAAGAACATAAATATTTCTCACCCTCAGAAACAGCAAATCGAAAATGTTCCTCTGTGAAGGAATTCACTGAAGGAAGGAAAAGGAAAATAATTGATAGGAAGATCATCCGAATTCGTTCATTCAATATTGATCATCATAGGTTATAAGAAGGAGAAGCTAGAAGGTTGTATTCGGATAATATCTATTTTTATAAGCGATAATTTTAAAGATTAGCGAAATAGACGAATTGGAGGAAATGAATGTGGAGAAAATCACACGGGCATTGTAAAGAGTAAGAGAGAAAGAGTTGAAGTAAGAAGGAATGGGTATATTATGCAATGTAGGAGTGAATGACCCTAAGGAAGAAAGAATGGATTTCCCCCTTGAAGAGAGATGACATGAGGAGATAGAAGTAGTGCGAAGAGATGGAAGAAGGAAGGAGGGAGATCACTATCGATGGATCCAGCGTATCCCCCAGGTTGAGAGAGAAGAATGAGACAGTGAATGAAGAATTAAGGAATAATTGATAAGATTTTCATTTTAATCGAACGCTTGTTCAACGAGTGTTCTGAGTTACTCTTTGAAGGATGGTTGATCATGGTACAGATATTTACAGAAAAAATCAATGAATGGAATGGAATGAAACAGATGAAGAATGACATCGAAAGAAGGAAAAGAAGACAATACGGAGAAGAATAATGAGTAGAAAGAAAGCAACAATGAGATAATGAGCATGGTTCGAAGGAGGAAGAAGGGGGAGGGGAGGGAGGGGGGAGGGACCTCACCTAGCCTCGATTCAAGCAGGTGTTCCCTTCTCTCGTCTATTCCATCCCAATCACAGCCAATAGAAAGAGGCGACAATCTCTCTTCCCCTAGGGGTCCTCCCCTCCTCCATCCTCCCTCCTCCCTCCCCCTCAATAGCCATAGCCTTGGACTGTACCAAAGGGGAGAAATAGTTTCCGGGGCATGGATACCTCTCTCTCTCTCTCTCTCTCTCTCTCTCTCTCTCTCTCTCTCTCTCTCTCTCTCTCTCTCTCTCTCTCTCTCTCTCTCTCTCATTATAATTGTATCCCACTTGAAAAGAGACATGACCAAGGAGGGACTCAAACTACCCCCCGTACGAACCAATTAGAAAACATGAAGAATTACTGCCACTGAAAAGCAATTGGAGCAAGCAGGGATTGAGATTGTGAGAGATACTCAAATAAGAGAAAAGGATACGGTAGGTCTACAGTAGTACGGTAGATGGAGGAGAGAGTACGGTAGTGCCCATCTGCCTGTCTGGATATCTCCCATTCCCTCATTACTTTTTGCCATAGGGTTGAGTATCCACAGGTGCCTCCTCTCTCTCTCTCTTTTCCTTCTCTTTGACTACTCTTCATGGAGACACTTCATATTACACGAGAAGGAAGGAAGGTCGATCTATGGCTAATACTCAAAGATACAAAGAGAGAGAAGGGAAGAGTAATGGAGTGAGACGAATCATCACAACAAGAACACTTTCATCCTCTTTAGACCACACAAAGACTTCTACCACCCATGTATCATATACACAACACATCTATCAAATACATCAAACTAGTAATTTATTTGCGTAATTCTATGTATTGCCTTGCATAATCAATAGATTTCTGATTGTTCACGAGAGAGACACGAAAATTATGAGAATTATAGCTGAAATTGATGCGTAATACAAAAAAACACTCCAATGTTCTAATTAACCTCCAGAAAAGCAGGTAATTATGAATACTAGTAGAGCGATTCCTTGCCACACTGAAATCACTCAGATTCCGCTCACTTTGATCTTTGATCTTTCACTTACACGGGAAGATCTTCGGAGGGGAATTAGGAGGCGGCATTGAAGAATTATCAGAAGAATCTGGTTGTTCTCCAATTATAGTCAATTTAAAACAGTACTGAATAAAAAAAAACTTCTATTCTTGATTCCTCCAAACTCTTCCTTTTTCTTCTTCGAACTTTTCTTTGTATTCGAAATATTAGCCTGACTGGGAGGGGGGGCAGACATGAGAGAAGATGGTTCATCTTAACACAACTTTCCCTTACTCATTACTAATGATTCCAACCATTCTTCGATTTTGGATTCGATTTCTCATCACTCATAACTGAAGTTGGAGCTTGTTCTTCATTCTTTGAATTAGATGATTCTTCCTCTTAAATATATGAAATGTTTTCAATATCAAATCGATTCTTGAACTTAGTCTTTTCGATGTCTTATCTTTCTCTTTCTCACTTTTCTCCGATTTCTTCTCTTTTCCCGATTGTTTTCCACTTCGAACCGATGAAGGAGCTTAAATACTTCATTCATTATTTATCTTTATTATTTCAAAAAAAGAAACCTCCGCAGAAATGGAAAATGGGATCTACGGTACTCTTGTCAACTTTGTCAGGCTTATGTCTCACCATAGCTATAACCTGTATTCTTAATCCATTGTATTTCAATCTCACCTTGTTTCTTCACATCATTATCTGCTGGTTTAACTTCCTTTTTACTCTTCTTACTCGTCTTCTCTTCTCGTTTAGATGTCTTACTTTTAGATAAAGTCTTGCTCTTTTCATCCTAAAGAAGATTACGGTATCGACAATTAGATGGATAGGTGAAACCTTAATCTGTTTGGATGACTTGGGAGGGGGAACGGGTCCTCCTGGTTCATTACCGAGAACTTCGTAGAGAGACTCAATACGGTATATCAACAGAGTAATCGAAAGAGAGAGATATATACCATTGGTGACGACCTGCTAGCAGTCACTCAGAGAAGACGAATAAAAGGATGAGAGAAATACATATGAAATAGGAAGATAGTCAAATTAATTAATTCAATTCCCAAATGCAAAAATACATCATTATTATATTAATGTCTCGACAAGGAATTCACTTGCATCGCAATAATTGTTTATGAAAAATGTCCACGATGAATTTAGTGGATACAATGAAAATGATTATCATAAGAAACGAAGATGAGAGAGAGAAATCATGAGACACAAGGGAAGATGTGTCATCAAATATCTCATATACAACGAATCACCATGTTTCTTACTACAATCTACAACGAAGTAAAAGAAATACAACAAATACACTAATAGAGTTTACATATAAGTAGGGGTTATGGTGTAATCATTCCACCAGAAGAGGTGATTACCCCCGTGACTCGTGGCTCATTGTTCAACGTGCGACTCGTCGCAGCCATCACCCCCTGGTCATCACGCACAATTATTTGACTGATTCCATAGATAATTGGTACTCCACCTAATCGAATTATCTGCTAAATTAATAGGTCTAAATAAATCTAAAAAAAAATTCAAAACACATAATGACAACTATGACAGTTCGGTTCGTGATATCGGGTTACGGTAAACAAATACGGAAGTGGGTTACTGTAGATGTGATGTAGGGTACCAACAATCGATAGAAAAATGATTGTAACCAGGGGTAAATGGTCGCACGGAGAAGCATGAGCCACGGATCACGGTGGTACCCCGCGATATGGACATTTATGCCGTGTAATAGTAGTGTAGAATAGATTATCTTCAATTGGTAGCATGGATAATGTACTCAATAGTGAAATCGGGAGTTGAATCCGCCATCACTTGAGCAGCATTTCTTGTCTCTCCCTTTGCTTTCTTCACAAAGTCAATCTTGACGGGAGTGGGTCCAGTCGGTCCCATCTCTCTCATCACCTACAACATTCGTACACCATCTCTTTCTTTCCTTTCATTAACTTATACCTGCAACAATTTGGGTGAACCGAGAAGGGTGTAGCTAGTGGTACTGTAGATACGATAGTAGGCACTCGGACACTGTAACTCATACACTCTCTTCTCTTCATCTCTTCTTTTTCATCGACATACCGTTGCTGTGAATGCATACTCGTCCATTCCATCAACAGTAATGGAGAAGCTCGTGTAAGCTCCACTTGCTTTCAACTACAATTTCATTTTCAACTTGATTTACGTTTATGCGATACGTAAAGTTTTTTTATCCAACATCTAAAGTTTCTGACCTTTAGTCCTCCAACGGGATTGATTTTGATACGGTCCCGAGGCTCCTTCACCTGTCATAACATTCCATGGCACTTCTTTACTTTAGTGCCCAAAAGTAGAAGACTATTTTCTTCCTCGCTCATTCTATCACTCGCAGACTCATTTCTCATTACCCACTAGTTTGATCGCGGCGTTAGGGCACTAAAGTAAAGAAGTGCCCATTCCATTACAAAATTACTCACTAATTTATGTTATTACTACAAAAGAGAGACGTGAACTCACACTGGTGGAAGAAACGGAAACGGGTACATTTGCATTGCTTCGAGACTGATCTGTAATACAGTACATCTGCTTCCCAAACTATTTGCATTGAATATAGTGACATTTAGGTAAAACTAACTTCTGAAGGAATTAGCTATTTTTGAGAAGAAGTTGCGAGAACTTGTAGCAGGAGTTCTGGAATGAACGTTTCGATATCATCTCACATGGAATAAACTCACTCTTCAGTTTTGACAACTGAATTCTCTTCAACTGCGCCCAAACTAGCCACTTCATTTCTTCTAATCAGAGTATGGACAGTGTTCGGGGACGATCGAGAGATTGTTATCTCTCTAAAATTACATTTTATAATAAAAATACATGATTGGACGTATTTGACATTATACAATCACTACTTTCGAGTCTTTATCCATATTTTGGTTATACCAACTCACAACCTTGGACTCTCTTGATCCACTTCCACCTTCACTGTTCTCATCAGTCTGTCTGATAATTCATCTACTTCCTCAGAAATTATGCCATCGTTCAACTGGAATCACACCGTAAAATGATATCCATGAGGATTTTATGTTTAAAAAAGAACCTCTCGCGGAGAAGCATTGAGGCCTTGAACAGAGCCAGAAACTGAAAAAAATGCATTTTACGTCAATATATATGTAGAATAATGTCACCCGAAGAAGACATAGATTCGTAACCACAAGGACCGGGTCGCCAAGATGCCTGAAAGTAACACCTTATTCAGTCAAACACATTTCATCTAATACAACTCTGCTAATTTTGGATTCGTGACATACTTTTGAATTCTTCAAATCAGAGCTTGCATGGGATGTCGATTCACTCTGACTATCCTCTTCCTCTTCTTCATCTTCATCATCATCCTGGCTAGAATCATCCACAAATATGATTCCCAGATCACTCAAGGTCACAAGCTCCTGCTTCTTTCTGCAATATATATATATATATATATATATATATACACTCGCGACAAAAAGTATTTGGACACTTTTTCAATTGGCTGTAACTTTTTACTGGGAAAACATTTGAAGCTGATTTTTTAGGGGGGTATGGCATATGAGCTAACATGTCCGTGCACATTTTAGTAGTTCCGGAAAATTCCTAACTATTGCGTAGTGATGACGCAATCAAAGTGTACTTTTTCGAATAAATTTTTTTCCTCGGAGGATTTTTTCTAGATTGTCAAATTTTCTGTACATGAAGATACTTTAGCCTACTACACAGAAAAAAAATTTCGACGCGTTGCGGTCGCGCAACGCGGCGGTGGCGGAGCGGGAAATTCGAAGCTCAATTTTCATAACTCCGCTTCTAGACGTGCTAGAAACTCGTTCTAAGGATCATTCTGCTTCTTATGACGAGAAACTAAGGTCCTGAGAGTTTGGTGAAGATCGGTCATCATTTACATTTTTGGCGCCCAAAAATAACTTTTTCAGATGATCTGACTTTGACCAATCACTACTCCAAGGGTGAATTTTGTAAAATCATGGTTACCGTGCAGGAACATTGCAAAACCATCCAATAGTAACATCCCAAATTTTCAGAGCGTTTGCTTAACTCTCCGGTCTGTGGTGATCGATCTACGGAGGTATACTCAATTTGAAGAGTGTGAAAAATTGAAGAGAAATTCTCTTCAATTTTTTAAAAAACGGTTGAATCAAGCCCATACTTACGCAATAAATCAGTCACCCTCACGTTATTATCGTCGCACAGTTTCAGGGCTCTAGCTCGGATAGAACGCAAAATATAAAATCGCAAACTTCTAGAAACTAAATTTGTCGAACTGAATATACCTCCGTAGATCGATCACCACAGACCGGAGAGTTAAGCAAGCGCTCTGAAAATTTGGGATGTTACTATTGGATGGTTTTGCAATGTTCCTGCACGGTAACCATGATTTTACAAAATTCACCCTTGGTGTAGTGATTGGTCAAAGTCAGATCATCTGAAAAAGTTATTTTTGGGCGCCAAAAATGTAAATGATGACCGATCTTCACCAAACTCTCAGGACCTTAGTTTCTCGTCATAAGAAGCAGAATGATCCTTAGAACGAGTTTCTAGCACGTCTGGGAGCGGAGTTATGAAAATTGAGCTTCGAATTTCCCGCTCCGCCACCGCCGCGTTGCGCGACCGCAACGCGTCGAAAAATTTTTTCTGTGTAGTAGGCTAAAGTATCTTCATGTACAGAAAATTTGACAATCTAGAAAAAATCCTCCGAGGAAAAAAATTTATTCGAAAAAGTACACTTTGATTGCGTCATCACTACGCAATAGTTAGGAATTTTCCGGAACTACTAAAATGTGCACGGACATGTTAGCTCATATGCCATACCCCCCTAAAAAATCAGCTTCAAATGCTTTCCCAGTAAAAAGTTACAGCCAATTGAAAAAGTGTCCAAATACTTTTTGTCGCGAGTGTATATATATAAACTGTAGGAAAAGACAAAGGAAATATATTTAATCCTTTATTACCTCTCTCCAGTCGGTCTCACTTGTAGATTATTAGCCTTGATGTAGAGTGGAGTGAGAACAGCCTGAAACATACATAATCGATCAAAACCATCATATATACAAACCTTTCCGTTATCGATTTTGATTCTCGAGTTGAATTTCTTCTCGATAAGTTCACTCCAATTGAAGGAGAATACGCGGATAGGATCAACCATCACTCCCGCCTTCTCTTCGTATCGAGATGTGATCTCATTCAGCTTAAACAAATCACATGAACACATTAACACCGTCCAATTATATCATTCGATGCATCAAGTATATGTCTTTTCCACCCACCCCCCCCCCCCCCCCTCTGTCTTGTACTTACCGGGATTCCTTCCGGGAAACATTCGACTAACATCTCAGTCATCTCGTCAAACATAACTTTTACAGATGGAATGGTACAGTGTTTCTTCTCTGGTTCAATCACAACACTATTCTTTTTCTTCTCTTCCAGATCTATAACCATTCGTATTGATAAAAGAGCTCTTTCCTTATCGATAAACCTCTTGCTGCTCTAGTATGTGCTTCTAATACTTGACTATCCGTGAACATAACAGATTCATCGGGAGTTGGAGAGACGAGGATCTGTGTATGTATTCATATTTTACTTAATTCATTCTTAATCTATTATCTCACTTTATCATTGCCATATTTGTTAATAATTTCAGCCAGATTCACAGTGTTGAAGTGTCTGTAATGGGTAAAATGAGATTACTAGGGCACATAATAGTCTCAGTACCTCTTCAACTCGTCTGCCGCGAATGGTACATGGAACTCTTGAGCATAGAGTCTACAAAAAACTCGAAGAGTAACCGATCCTTTGCACTTGAATAGAATGGTGTTAAATCGACGCATTCCCTCTTGAGGACTCGCTTGCTGAGTGGATGAAGACGGTCCAGTCTACAAATTAATTCAATGAAAATATGTATTACACATAGACATATGACAAAATGAAAGTATATACATTGAAAGATCTGTTTGGAGCTAGAATGGGTGTGAATGTCTTTCGAGGTTGATTCCATGATTGATTAGGACGAGTGGATGAAGGAGCATTCGACGATGAATTCCAGCTACCAGATGGACCAGCACGAGCACTTCCCAATTGTTGTGAACCCCAAACTGAATTCTTCGAAGTCGAGAGATTGGCATTCATGGGAGTGAACGAAGATGGAGGACGATAAGCACCTGGACAGTTTACTCTAAACATGTAAATATTCTAGGGAGGGGAGGGGGGGGGGGGGGGGGTGCAATGACTTACCAGAAGTGAAAGACCGGTATGTGTCATTATTACGATTAAAAGGTTGAGCTCCATTTGCTCGTCTGACGTCTCCCTGACCGAGAGTCTATAAAAGCAAGATGAAATATTATATTAAGATGTTAGCTCACAGGTCTGCCATGATAGGAACTGCGAGACGAGTTGCGAGCAAAATGATTAAAAGCGCCTTTCTTTCCTTTTTTCTTCTTTCCCTTTTGACCTTTAACGAGAGCCTGGATGTTAGCGGAACGCTCGGACATTCTGAAATGAAGAAAATGCCAAGTGTAGTTAATTTTAAGCATACTTTGCAGTGAAAACCCATTTTCCCTCCTGCTGCATTCCACTCAGCATCGGATGAGCGAGAAGAAAGTCATCGAGAGATCGATGACCATAGTCCCCGAACGGAATATCTTCTCCCTCCATATCTCTGTAGAATCCACTATCATTAAACTTATACCTGGATCGCTCACTTGTATTCCATCTTGATTTTGTAACTGCTACATGGTTCCTTATTTGGAACGACGATAGAGAAGATCGTCGTTCTTATAATCCGGAGAGAAATATCCTCCGTCATTTATGAGTCGCCTGAACGCACATAAATAAAAAAATAAGTTAATAAAACGCAAACGAAATGAGAAACATTGAGACGCATGTAAATCTAAAATCATTAGCTTATCAAGTATTGTCAACGAAAAACGAAACGATACAAGAAGAAAGCAAGCAATGTCGAGCGCACATAAGAACTCCGATCGAAGCACCGTACCTGAGATATCTTTTTCAAAAAACCCTTTATGGGTCTTCACGCGAATTGCGGAAATTTAAAATTATTTTTCTTAGCTACTGAATTTTGGGATATCGTTATCGTCTTTAAAGATCTTTCTTTTTCAATGTTATATTAATAATTCACTATAATGGTGGATACTTATATCATATTTTGCTCTAATATCACGTAAATAATGAATCAAACTAGTCGTTCAAACGTAGATACTGTTGTTTCTGCATTTTCGCTGTCACTATTATTTAGAACTTCAATGTGTTATTTTCTAAACTTATCCTTATTGATGTATCTAGATATATTATATTCTCGAAGAAATCTAAGGAAATAATGTCACCTTGTGATGACAGTGAGTTGTGAGACATACTGTAGTATTTCGCGTTTCACATTTATATTTTTATGTTAAAGACTTTACCTCCATTTATTAATGCATTACGTAACAATTCACTGTATTTGCAATATCTTTCGGATTTGGTGCGCTGTACATATACTATATACACTTTGTCAGTACATTTCCAACCTTTACAGGGTAACCAAAATGGTTGCGAAGGTGGCTGCACCGGAAAAAGATGCCTCAACAGAACAACAAGCTCAGGATAAACTACGATCTCTGCTACCGAAAGAAGTTCTCGAGGTCTTCGACAAAAACTTCAAGGAGTTCGCTAAAGTTCAAGTACGTCTTAATATTATCATTAAAACGATTTCATGTATTGTATTTTCTTTAAGCTCTGATTGAGCTCAGAAAATTTTGTTTATATTTATCGTTTTTGTTAATTTCAAAGTGTTTTACCTCCTTTTCATCACTATTTCGTCGTTAGCTCAGTTTCCGATACTGCGATGTGGTGAGCTTTCTGTAGTCCGAGGAAACGACAGATGGAGGTTCTCTCTCGCTCCTTTCTCTTCCCCGTAGTACACTATCGACCTTCTACTGCTCCCGTCTTCACGATAGTTAATAGTTTCACTTATTCTGAAATGAGTGAGAAACACCAGTGGGGAGACTACTATTACGGAAATAAGGGAAAGAAGAAGTCATGGGCTCTGGAACTCGTACATAGCGCCAACCAAGTCATTCCGAGCTTCAATGAGCTTTTCGATGAGGTTTGGACTTCTCCATTCATCTTGTTATTCTTTTTTTGATCGATTGGAGTTTATGTCCTTATATAAACCGACTAATTGGAAATAATCATCTTCCAAACAATATTTTGTCAAATATATTTATTTTCTCTATCATGTACTCAATCATCTGTTTGATTCAGGAGACATTCTATGTATTCGCCTTCTGTCTGGTTGTATTCTGTATTGTCTTGGCCATATTCCTCGCACGATGTGTTGGAGTGAAGATCAAGGAGCACGACGTATTCATAAATCGAGACTGGGGAGAGCCAGTCCCCGCCAATCCTTTCTCTTTCCCTTGGCAAAGAAAGCAAGAAGAAGAGAAAAGAGAACTAAGGAAGATGACCAAATCTGATTAGTGCAATTCATTGTTGTGCTTTATTATGTGTGATAATTCTACTATTGCCGATCTCAACGTGTATTCCATTGCTGGATAAACCTATTTTCTAAATTTCTTTATTTTATATTGTAACATCGAATATTGTCGGTTGTCGTCGAGGTAAAACTAAATAACGGTCGATCTTGGTTTAACAAATAAACGGGATGGTTTGCGGGCCGCAAACTAGAAACCCGTATTTAAAGGTTTCAAATGGTCGGAAGTTCTAAAACCAACTGATTTTGGAATGTGACCTACTCAAAGATGGAAGTTTTCCCGTGGTTTATTTTTTTGTATTTAAATATCGAAATCTGGAATTACGATCTCTAAAATCTAAAATAGAGAATAATTACAGATCCATGCTGGTCTCAAACTGCTTGCTCATGAGGATGTAGTAGTGGAATCACCCACTGGATCCGGAAAGACTCTTGCTTTCCTCCTTCCTGCTCTCACTATTATGAAAAGGAAACCAAAGGTATCTCTCAATATTCTAATTGAATGATTAATAATGAATAAATTAAGTGGGAAGGAAATGAGATTGGTCTTCTCGTAATCTGTCCCTCTCGTGATCTCGCTCTACAAATTGCTCAAGTTGCACAGCCATTCGCAGACGCCCTTGGATATTCACTTCATGCAACTATCGGAGGAAAGAAGATCGAAACTGATCTCAAGAAGATTCATGCTGGGTAAACATTTGGGACAAATAAAATTGTGCATTCCTGAGTTTGCAGAAAACGTTCACGTGATTATTACTTTGTAGAGTGAATATTCTCATTGCTACACCCGGCCGATTGGAGAGACTCATCGATGGAGATATCAGAGAAGGAAAACTGAAGAGAATGCTAAGATGTATTGAGGTATACTTACTTTTTATTTGTGTTTATTTATCGAAAAGTTGGTAGTAACACTTGGTGGGGATAAGAACTAAGCAAGGTAAGTTGATATTACAATCTGGCCTAGTGGGAAGGTTATAACTCAATGAATATTAATGTATTTCCATATCAGAATATAATTGCTTTAATTTGAGATCTTTATCGTGGATGAGGCGGACAAATTCACTGAAGTCTCCTTCGCTGCAAGGTTAAATAATTCATTTTA
The DNA here is from genome assembly GCA_000180635.4 of Pristionchus pacificus. Taxonomy (NCBI): domain Eukaryota; kingdom Metazoa; phylum Nematoda; class Chromadorea; order Rhabditida; family Neodiplogasteridae; genus Pristionchus; species Pristionchus pacificus. The sequence goes on from CM026577.1 coordinate 11,463,650, forward strand.
GAACTCACTCTAAAATATACTTTAGCATGAGTACGATTATACCGTGTCTTCCTAAACAAAGGCGAACGGGACTGTTCTCCGCCACTCAGGTACACACTAGTTCTCATTAAAACGTTTTTTTAATTGTTCTTCTAAAAAAGGTGATAATTTGTTATTTGCAGGCGAAGGATAAGTTGGATCTGGCTCCATTCACTCTTCGTACTCCCGCGCATATCAAATTGGCAGATCAGAAAGATGTCATTTCTCCATCTTCTCTCTCTGCATTCTATTCCATTGTGAAAGCGGATGAGAAATTGTGCGCCCTTGTCGAATTCATCCGGAATGTCCCTGATAAGAAGGTAAGTCATAACAATGATTATCAATCATCATTCCTCACAATCTCATAATAATCTAATTTTGTCATTCAGATACTCGTTTTCTTCGCTTCATGCCAATGTGTTCAATACTTCAATATGATTCTTCCTCGTATTCTATCGAAGAGAAAGATCTTCGCTGTTCATGGAAAGAATAAGAAGGGTCGATTCACTCAGGTATTATAACTAATAGATTGTAATGAATTTCTCTTGATTAATATGATTATTTCTCTTTAGATGTCTGCATTCCGAAAGGCCGAAGGTGCAGTGATGTTGTCGACTGATCTGATGAGTAGAGGAATTGATATCCATGATCTCGATTGGGTCGTTCACTTCGATATTCCTAAGAAGAGCAGGTGAGATCTCTTTCCTTCCAGTGTCACTCATTAATTTTCTTCTCAGTTGGTTTGTTCATCGTTGTGGTCGTGCGGGTCGAAATGGTCGAGAGGGATCATCCGTACTCATTGCCACTCCCGGACAAGCTGCTTATGTCAACTTCATTAAACAACATGAAAAGGTGTGTTGAAAAAGGGAAGTGGGATGAATGATATCGATTACAGATGGAAATGAAAGAGATGAAGTTGAAGACAGTGACAGAACTGAAAGCAGAGCAATTGAGAGAGAAAGTAGTTGGATTGGCATCGAAGAGTAGAGAGGTCTCTTCATAACCACTATTTCGTAGTGGTTGCAATCCCAACAAATATGTTGATTTAGATTCTGGAGCACGGTACGTCTGCGTATGTTTCGTGGTTGAAGGCAAGCACGACTAATGATGCGAGTATCGTATGCAAGTTCAAGGGTGAGACAATCCGTCCTTTCCTTCCAAATGAAGAGAATGCCTCATTTAAGAATTGGATATCATTGGACACGCTCATGCATTTGGTCTCCTTCGTCTTCCCAAGTGTAAAGAGACATACGAGAGAGATGTGAGCACATTCAAGAGGAGTGGCATCGATACTTCCACTATTCAATATGAGTGAGTGATTTAATGATGATGATCAAAGAGAAAAGGAAGAATGAAGAACTGTTTATTACAGGAATAAGTCACTCGAAGAGAAGAGAAAAGAAATAAGAGCGAAGAATGAAAAGAGGAAGGATATCTACAAGGAGAAGGTATGGCATGAGATTGATGAAAGCGGAATAAGATATTGATTGAAGGAAGCAAATGATCCTCGTGCTCAATTGAAGAAGAAGATCAAGGAAAAGAGAGAAGGAAAGAATAAGAAGAACAAGGGAGAAAATAAAATTAAGAAGGTTAATTATTAAGGTGTATGTAAATGATAATTGATATTTGAAGACGGAACGTGATGAGAAAGAGAATGGCGAAGAAGAGAAGAAAGTGGAAATTGGAGAGAAGAGGAAAATGAAGGGAGATAAAAAAGAAAAGACTAAGAAAAGAAAAATTGACAGTATAGAAGTTGAGTAAATCTGTCCACTGTTCCATTGATCCCTTTCAATAGCATACCAATTCTTATTAATTAATCAGTTCTTATCTTTTAAAATGTTACACGATTAAGTACTCCTAAACAGTTTCGTTCAATAGCCTTTGCAGAGGTGTTGTTATTCTTTCAAGATTTTCGAGATAATGGATCCCATTTGTTATTCATTTTTGTTGTTGATTTGATTGTTCTTCACGTTCTTCAATTGTTATGCCTGTTTCTTGACAATAAAGTTCTATGAAAACGCTCTGTATCAAGCTTGTCAAGTGAGAATCGAATTGATGATGAATGGGACGGAAAGATCAGCTTTTACAACCTTAAACTCCCACTGTGCAGAAATCATTTTAGGCGTGATATTATCATTTTGATATTTCGGAAGACACTTGACAATCTCGCTTTGAATTGTACGGAAAAGATTTTAGCCATAATAATAGTAATCGACAAACGAGAAGATGCAAAACAATCGAGAAACAATAAAGAAGAAAGTCATAATAACGATATAATCTAAGTAGCTTTAATTTCATTACATTGCGAACACTACTATAATGATCTAGATAACTTTTTTCATTACATTACGAACAAAACTTTAATAATGATAATGATCTGTCTTCTTTTGATTATTCGATTCCATGGATATTCACTTATCCGAATGAAGTTCATGCCATCGCTCCATCATCATTCCAGTCTTCGGTCTTCAATTTACTTGTTTAGCCTACAGAAATCATCTCTACCGTACCTTGAGTAAAGCGGGCGAATCAATGAGCCATTCAATATCCCCCGTGCGACAATCCTAAACAGGTGGAATAAATAATAAGGGATGATAATAACTGACAGAATATCGATGGAATAGCATAGTGTACAGAGTTCTTCTCTTCAGTCCACAAGTACATTTGTACCATGCTCGTCCATCGTTACCGTGACTCCTGAAATTAAGAATACGTTATATTTCATTTCTGAATGCCGATTTCCCTAGGGAATTTTGAGGTGGCTGTGACTCGTTCAAATAAGGACAAATTTAGCGCTAGCCTGTTGCTTTTGATGGCATATTCTCGAAAATTGGTCTAAAATAGGAACAAACAACTGTACAACTGAAGAAGTGCTTGAGTTCGGGGACCCGCCCAAATTTGGCAAAATATTCCGAAGGAGCTCTCTGGCTCACGTATGATCTATTTGTATCTCTCTCTCTCTCTCTCTCTTCTTACTTGTTCATGTGCTTGAAGATACTTCTTGACTTTGATTTGGACACGTAAGTACAGCCTTTATAGGGGCAAGTCTGTAGCTTCTTCTCCAGTGCCAATCGATCTGCTCTCTGAAAGGAGAGAGAGAAAGAACGGAAGAAGTAATTACCTCCTGATTTGTCTCTTCATCATGATCCCATCTCTTCATTGTCATTATTGGTACGGCCGTTGGACAATTCTAAGAAATAATAACTTATTCCTCTTTCCTCTCCTGTTCAACTCACAAGTGTATGCGTCTCGTATGATTTCTCACGGTCATAATATTCTCTACACGATGAACATTGTACTTGCATCATTCCTTCTGAGTAATGATCACTGGAAGAGAAAGATGAGAAGGAGCAAGGGAAAGGATGAGGGAGGATACCTCGTTGTGTGTTCAAATAGAGTACCCATTTTATTGTATGTCCTTTGACAGTTCTCGAATGGACAAGGGAAATGATCTTCTCTTTCTCCTCCATGAGTAATATTCTATAATCAATCCTTCTCATTCTTCATCTCTTTTCTTTTTTGCTCACCTGAAGAATCTCTGAACAAGTTCTCTTCCTCTCACTTCCATCGTCTTCTTCTTTTTCTCTTCCATAAATTGGAGATTCAATATGACGGCGTCTATTAAAATCATAACAATTACATCACAAATCGATTATCTCTTTCTTACCTCTTTGTATCCTTTTTCAGTTCAATTTCAACAGGTCTTTCATCAATTGACTCATTATAATTATTACTGAGTATATTGCGAAGAGCGAGCATTGCATCATTACTGATAGTACTGTTGTGATATTGAGGAGGAGTAGATGAAGGATCGAGAAGAGATACGCAAGGAGATGGGAATGATGGAAGAGGAGGAAGAGGAGGAAGAACATTTGTTGTAGTCACAGTTCGCACCTAAAAGGAATACGAATATATCATATGTACATACCTAAAAGGAATACAGATATAACTTAATTGATCAAAGAACAAATATTTATAATCTCACCATTTGGGTCTCTCTCTTTCCTCTTGTCAATGAAGACGATTGAATCATATTCTTCGATTTAGGAATGGCCACTTGTAGACGATTGGCATGGTCATTCGAATGAGTCAGAAATAGTTTATAATTGACTGATGGAGAAACAAATGAGAGTACCTTTACTGTATCGTCTTCATAATTAATTCCGAATACAGAATTAAACTGATCACGAAGCATCTGCAATTATACCAAATTAACGTGAAATAGTGGTATCCTTACTTCTCCTCCCATTCTAATTGCTTCATGATTCCTCTTTAACGTCTCCAATTCAGTCTCCCGATTAAACAATTCATTCTGTAATAATTGATATCTTCTATGTATCCTTCCCCTTATCATTTCACCTTCAATCTCTCTATTTCAGCATTCATTTCAGCAGGCGAATCTCCCGATGGATCCATGTGACTCTGATTATTATATTCAATTATTCAATCATTCATTCTCACTTACAAGAGTCTTCATGAACTTGACGAATCCAGAGAACATCTATAATCAAATATTCAAATAGGCCCTATCCTCTCTCCCCCCCCCCCCTTCCATCCTCCCCTCACCTGTAGAATATTGACTGCAATTACTTGATCGAGATGAGTTGGATCCAATCTTCTTCTCATCTCAGATACTTTTCCATCAATACGAGCCAAGAAATGAGGAATACTCTGAAGTGAGATTACATCATCCTCTCAGCACTTTCTTTCTTCCTCACCTTCTCATCCTCAACACTTGCTTTGATCAATTCACAAATTGGGGAAAATAGTCTCCAATGAGGGGAAATGGTGTCATTTCCGGGGATTGGGAATGAGGGGATTGAACAGAGTTGAAGAGCAGTTGATGCACGACCAGATATCTGATAGGGAGAAGAGAGAAAGGTAAATGAGGGAGGGGGGATTGTCGTACCTCTTTACGAAGTGAACTAAGAACAGAGTTTTCGTCCATCTGAAAAGGAATATTATCTCAAAATTATGAATTAATGATGACACACTTTTCATTATTTGCACCATACCAAATAGGAATACGAAATATTTCGGAATGGGGTTACATTACTACTACAGTATGTAAATGATAGATGAATGATCAACTCACTTGGTGTATTGGCCAGATGTCTTCTTTATCAGTTCAATCGAGAAAGAGGGAGAAGAGAGGGGACGAAAGGAGAGACCTGTCCGAGGGAATGACCGATAGACTGACCAATAGACTTCATCCACGCCTCAATCTATGCTAATCCATCTCATTTACATATTTCGTCTGGAGAGGGAGAGACGACAAAACTCATTTGAATACGACACGGCAATTTCAATAATGATTTCGAATGTAGTGCCATAAAGTAAAGTAAAGTACTGAGTCGGTTACTAACGCGTAACGCGTCGTCGACTACCCCACGTCGGAACTGCAACTGGGGCCTAACCTGTGAGAACAGTGGCCTGTTGCTAAAGACTAACCTGTGCACGCTGGCGGGGAATTTGGATCGTGTTTACTAGGCACTACCAACATTTCTTAACCCCCTTGGTTGGGTGGATCTGCAGGCGCGGGGGGTCGAACTCGTGACCTTTCGGTTCGCATTCTGGCACACAACCACTGCGCTACCCGGCCTGCCATATTACAGTAATATTACAGCATTTCGAAATGGAGGAAAGGGCTTTCGTGAACGATAGTTCATATCAATGTAATTAAGGTCCATGGAATAAGAGAATGGATATTTAACCACTTAGATTCAACAAATGAATAATTGTTGAGCCCTAGGAACGAGATGTACAACTTCTTTATCAGCAAAACAAATTAGCAATAACGTGAAACAAAGAGAACGGGTTAAGAATGAAACAACGAGAACGATCGAGTAGCAACAACAACATTTAAACAGAACATCAGCTAACTAGTATACGATATGACAACATAAAGAGTAATTTTATTAAAGGTCGGATGAATCATCACTATCACTCGTATTAAAGCCACCATATCTCTGGAATAGATCATGGATTATTTTAAACACAATTAGATATAATACCTCGTTAACCTTCTTCTTAACCTTCCTCAATCCCCTCTTCGATTCACCACTCCTTCTTTTCTCTTTTCCTTCCATTCCGTCATCTTCGTCAGATTCGATAGTCTGAAGAAGGGCAACTAGACATATTCCTAACAACGATGGATAAACTCACAATCATTTCGAGTACGGGCATTTCAATATCATCTTCCACCTCTTCTTCCTCATTTTCTTCTTCTGTCTTCATGGAACTACAAAAAAAAGATATATAAAAAATTTAAAATAAAAGAAAGTGTAACCTTTTGAGGGTAGGCCTCCCTTTCTTCCTCATAACCATAGAAAGTGCAGCAGGAGCAACCAGGGACTGACCACTCACTTTTTTCTAAAACAACCAATTATATTATTGAGTCGTATGATGAGATTGTCATACGGGAATGTTCTTAGTATCAATGATCAACTCCGTCTCACTTCCGATGCATATCTGGAATAATCCTTTACTCAATCATTCCTCATCCATTTCTCACCTTACAATGACCTACCACAGTTTTCATCGATGAAGTCGTGAGAAAGCACTTCGAACATCGATATGATCCCATACTTTCCGGATGGCCCCTAAAAATCAATCAAGTCATTTTGTTGTAGAATAGTATATCACCTCTTGAAGTGCATAGATAAAAGTCGAATAGTCGAAGTAGTGAAATCACAATCTGATGAAGAGTTCAATGAACAATATTTAATGTTCACTTGCATTGTAATAATATAGAAAACTTACTCTTAATGGGACATGTCTTGACTGCGATATCTAAGTTCATTGACGAATCAACCTGAAAAAAGTCTAAGAATTTGCCAAACTCTTTGATACTACCTTTTCCTGCGCGTTCTTCTCTGTGAGCTTCAGTCCAATTTTCGAACCAAAACACATCTTGCAATAACAATCATAAGCCTTTAGTAAGGGAAGGGGGAGTTTGAATAGCCTTTTTTGTAGATAAATACATGGCAGTAAACAAACCTTAGTGACATGCTTATTTATTGATCTTCCAGTTAGTCTCGTTTCTCCACATTCAATGCATACGAAAGTCATGAAGCGGTCCGAATGAAAACTGAAAATACAAAATTCAAAAAAAAAATCGTCATCGCTAGACACTCCTAATCTGCGGACCCAACCACCCCATAACGTCGTTGTGACACCTCATTCCCCCCCCCCCCTCTCTTGAGTAGCATGTCGTATAACAATATTAATTATACGGATATTCGGAATATTGCGTTGAAATAAATTACCAAAAATATGTGGGACACCCCAATACCAAAATACTCCAAAATAGTCACTGGCCTAGCAGTGGGCTCCCGCAGGACTTCGTGTGCCTAGAGTACGGGGTGACCTTTACCTTTTACCCCAATACCTGCCCCCCCCCCCCTTAGACCAGCCTCCATTGTTGAAGCATTATAATATACTTTTATTCGAAATTTCTCGCTTAAATTACCGTGAAATATTTTTCAATTCGTGTAACGCTTTCATGGAGCTGATGACTGTAAGAGGATGGGAGAATTGTCATCCTAACCCGTCGTCCGCAATAGTCCGGGACAGAACAATTAAATAATATTCGTTGATTGATTTTGTTGGATGCAAATTGAATAATGAAATGCAGAGTTCAAATTTCGCTTTTGTGCGATTGTAATTTTGCATCCATTCCGGACATTCCAGAACAAAGCTGGGTCCGTCTGGACACTGAAATGAACAGCGTACATGGTCATACATGAATTCGCGCATCGGTTTGCGCCGAACGGGAGCTTCGCCAATGCGAGACTCCTGTTCTATTCACATAGGGGTGACAATTTGGAAAAGAAACAATAAAGAAATTTTCACATCTACCAAAAATTTTTAACGGAAATTAAGGGAAAAAAACGATTCGAGTAATTTAATAGATCATTCACCTTCCACTAGGAACGTTAAAATAAGCAGCATAACCACTAAATGTGAAAAGCCAAACCCTCCACTTAAAGATATTCTCACTTCCTGGCATGCGAATATATATAGTCAACATTCGTGCTTGAAAAATTGCACCCATTTGAAGGGCATTCCATTAATTGAGCCATGATTTTCTCTCCGCGCTGCCTTTCTTTCGATATGGTCAGAGATTTTCGGAGAGACGCTTCCGCCTCTTTACCAACACCCACACTATCCACTTCCTGCAAATATAATTGCATTACATCCTTATAATATTTTAGAACGAACCGCTTCACCACTCTTTTCGCTTGGATTCTCTATGCTTTCTATCTTGACAGTAGCTTTCGAACATTTTGCATTTTGCTGCAAAATGATGATAAGATGTTTTCATCTATTTTGATTCACCCATTGTGTCCAATGCGTCTCGACTTCCTCTTCGGACGAGAAACATTTCTTGCATGTGGAACATCGGAAAACGAGTACCAAGTTCGACTTATGGATGCATCTTTACAATTGATTTCCATATATATTAAGTAGTATTTACGAGCTCACTCTGCAGCATGCACAATGAGTTTCCTAGTCGAGTCGAATTCACTTGTACATCCATTAAAGGCACATCTGTATTTGCTGATTCGATTCGATTTGCGAGTGGGCCTAATCTTAAATGACTGTTGATGATGAAATATATGTTGTACATGTAGGGAACATACCTGCTCTCCTTCTCCTTTCTCGCATTTCTCATCGACAAAAGTGTCTACTTCATGTTGAATTTCACGAGCTGATTTATTCAGTGGTTCATCCTTCTGATATAAAATAAACCGGTGTTGTCAAATAATATATGGTGAACCTCTCCTTCGTCCAATCTCTTTAGACCTCTTTTCTTGGGGTTTATCTTCTTTCTGGCGGGCGTGTTATCTTTAACATGATTGTTTGAAAATTTAAGTAGGTTAAAAACTAACGAATGGAGGAATGCTGCGATTGTGTGTTTGTCTCAGCCGCATATCCCTCCAATGGTGCCTCATATTGCACCTCTACCGTCTCCTCTTCAGGTTCCACATCTTCCTCTACTGGCTCATTCCCAGTGTGAATGTAAGATATGAAAGCATCAAAACCCTGTAAACAACAAGGTCAGTTCAAAACGAAAAAAAAAACTACGAAAAATACCTCCAAGAAATTAATCTCAGCAATGCCAGAAAGATCCTGAAGACAGACAGCCTTATTCCTCGCATCAATAAACGTTTTTAATTCATCAACGGTGCGATCGAAAGACTGGAAAGATAAAACATAATACATTAACACAAGTAGTACCAAACCAGTCGATCCTTTGACACAATAGCCTTGACGACGTTAGCAATGGGGACAAGGGATGATAACATGATTCCACCTTCTCCATTTATCGCATTCACTAACCGAGTCATCGCAGTCATCTTACCAACAGCCTGTAGAAGAAGTACCAATGAAAATTTCAGTTAAAAATCTGTCTTCACACCTCTTCTTTGCATTTAACCTTGAACGCTGATTCGTCATCACCAGCATCGGCTAGATCCATGCCTAGAATTATTTTAAAAAATCAGTCAATACAATGTATCCGCGCAACAACAAAATTACATAATCACCAACACAAATAATATAAAAAAATAATACCGTAATCTTGATAATTATACCGTAATCTTGTTATTTCGCGGTAGGAAACAGAAACAGAAGTTACAGTACTTTAGATTGGATTCAATAGATAATAATACATATGTAATACATATATTGATGAACAGTTATTATTAATCATTGGTCAATTAAAAGAAAAATATTGCATTCCATTGCCGAATATTTATAATGTTCTTACTAACTAAGCATTTAAATCTACGTTTGTTGATAGTCTGCTTGATAGATAGATCTATCGCTATATACTATAGATGATAGATCTATCGATAGATACTTGTAGGAAGTTTTAGATCAAATTATCACTCAAATTCGTAGATGAGACGGAATTGTTTTCATAGTTTACAAAATAATTCCAACTCGACATCACCTTTACAATAGAGAGGATTTTAGGAGCTAAGGGCGATACCGCCATCAAATGATTACGGATCGATCAGCATAACAAGCGCTTCATTGCAAGTGTAAGCGATTGTAAGCGCTTCATCATAAATGACAGCCCCCCATACTAACAACTTCTAAATAGGGTGGAACCGAAGGGATTGGTTACCAATTAGGAAAGTAAATATGTACAAGAGGGATATTATAGTAGTTCTATTCTGATAGTAGTTCTATTCTTTTATCCAATATTAATATCATTAGAATAATTCTGGTTCTCTGATCAGCCATTTATACCATCTTCACTACAAGCGGCTAAAAACTGTGAATTAGATATACAGATACAAGAGAATTCGAGATGAGAACAATATCACAGGTTTGATCTTTGATCTTTCCTCCCCAACTAATTTATTCCCTTTTAGTATCTTCATGTTCTTCCCCCCACTTCTCTTTATTGTGAATGGTCGACTTCGATTAATCTCAACTAATTTCTCATTTCCAATTTCATCTGGAGCATGGCATCGTTTATCACTTTCTCCTCATTCTTTATCAATCGTAAGTCGGTCCAATCCTATATCCTAACGTAATCCTTCCCTTTTCAGTCTTCTTGTTCATCATATGGAATATGACCTCCTTGTTCCTCTTCATCTTGTCATTCTTCATTCCTCCATCCTCTTCCTACTCTTCTCACATTCGCTTCTCCAATGGATAATGTAGTTCGCTTTTCCCTTCAATCTTCAATCAATATCTTCAGTCTTCACTTCAATTTTCTTCATGTCTTCGTGGTATTCTTCTCTATTCATATCCTCTTCATCCTTTTTCTCATTCCACTTCTCCTTCTTGTTCTGTCCCTCCTCTGTTTTTATTACAATTAAGTTTACTCCCGATAGAAGGAATTTCGACATCTTCGAACCTACCATTCCTGCATCAGGAAAGAAGAAAAGAAAAGTCAACGGGAAGGAAGAGATTTTGACTGAAAGAAAGGATGATTGAAAATGAATAAAAATAGACAAAATGATACCTCCAGAAAGTCAAATACGAAATTAAGTTGGATTGAATCTGATCGACCCCATGAATCTTCACCTAGAATTATGAATTCAGATATTGGAAAGATTCGAATGGATATTTGCACTTGATTGGAATAGTTCATCTATCGAATCCTTTTGTTGGCGCTGAAGTGCGAGAGTTAATTTCTTCTTTGGAAACTGAGATGATTGAATGATCCCATGAGAATGAAGAAGATGAAGAGACAGATAGATGAGTAAGAGGTTCTTTTCTCCATCTCATTCCCTCGTCCTCCTCCGTGAGCTTGGACAACCCGACGAGTATCGCCCACTTGGATCATCAAGAGGAGAACCGAGGGCGGATTCCTATCGGCTCATGTGATCTACGTTCAAGAAAGGCCCTATTCAAGAAGACTACTTCGTGTGTTTACTCTTAACCACGCAAGTGAGGACTTCGGCGTCTGGATGAACTACTTCGTGGCTCAAGACCTATCGACTAAGCGCGAAGGACAAACGACACCAAAAAGCTAAGAAGAAACCATCCCTTGTCCCATTATCATTAAGTACGAAGATCCTAATCCCCTCCCCAATGATGTTTCCTCCTGGAGGCCTATTGCCTTGATATCAGGATAAATGTACGTATGTATTCCCTCCATTCCATAGTCAGTCATACGAGCAATCTTCCTTACAGGAGGAGTAACATGAATCTTTTGGTGACTAATCTGTCAACGTCACATTGTAGCAATCCATAACCGTATCAGATTTCCGAAACTCCTTTTTTCAATTTTCGTTTGAACTGAGATATGAGCATTTGACTGTGTGCCAAATGACCCTGAAGATCCGGCAACGAGCGAGAGACTATGCAAAGTGAGGAGAGCGCGCCCTCTCGCCTCACTTTGCATAGTCTCCCGCGCGGTTCGTGATACGCCTCCTTTAATCTCCTCTCAATTTGTATTTCCATCTCACAAATGTCAGAAAAAATTGAGATTCTCTCGTTTCTTATTCAAATGAGTCCACCTTCCTCTGTTGTCTCTCACTCACCAGACAAGATGTGCAAATGAGATAGATTAGCATAGATTGAGGATCTAATCTCTGGCATGTTCGTCTTCCTTCCTTGTACTTCTTCTTCTATTCCACTCCTTTTCGTCTATTCGAGTCAAGTTATTGTTATCATATCTTTATTGATACTAACTATGATACCATTGCAGAGGAGAGCGTGATGAAAGGAAGGAATGGCACAGATATGAATCACGATCCATCGCACTTATGTCCCTGTGTGATCTATTCCAGCGATGATGCGATGGCGATTGAGAAGGCGGAGAAGACGACGAACGAGCCGTCTCCTCTCCTGCTACGACCAAGTGAGTTAAGGAAGGGAGGGAGACTGAATGAATGAATTACAGGATCAAGGAGAATGCGGCGTTCGCGTCGCAACAAAAGAAGGCTGATGAAAAGGAGAGAAGGGAGAGGGAAAGGAAGGAGCGAGAGAAGGAGAAGGAGAGTGCGAAGAGTGGAAAGAAGAAGACGGCAACTTCCAAGCCGAAGAAGAAGGAGAAGAAGAAGATGGCGACCTCGGAGGAGCCCAAGCCCTCCGGGGGAGCCGTCAAGGGCGGAACTGGAGGAGTGAATGAGGATGAGGGAGAAGAGGAGCACTCGTCCTCCAATCGATCGAAGGGCAAGAGTGGGAGAAGAAGAAGAGGAAGAAGAAGAAGTGTGAAGAGGTACGGTAACTCTCCCGCTCTTTCCCTAGATACCTTACCATTCTCTATGTCAGGGAGGAGGAGGAGGAGGTGGATGTGGATGTGGAGGGAGAGGGAGAGAGTGATGAGGAGGAAGATGATGGAAGGAAGAAGAGAAAGAGGTGTGATCCCCCTCTCTCTTCTTCCTGTATCTCAAACTATTTCAGTAGAGGAGGAAAGAAGAAGAAGAGACAGCAGAGAGTGAAGTAAGAGGAGGATGAGAAGGAAGAGGACGACGAGGATGAGGATGACGGGGCCGGGAATCGATCTGTCTACTGTGAGTATTACTGTAGGAAGTAACTATTCACTTCATCATTGTAGGCGATGGAATGGAGGAGGACAGAATTTACTACTGCCAGTAGGCAATCTGCAGCTGCTGCACAACTTCCTCATGTGTATCACAAGGTGAGATAAATATGAAGAATGAAGGGAATACAACACAATGGTGTAAGTCATTCCAGTAATCATCCATTCTTCATCTCAATCTATCGATCTGGCCATTGGATGATCTACTCCTTCTTTCTTCTGCTGTATCTTCCCTCTATCTACCGTACCCCCCCCCCCTGTTTCCTTGTATCGATCCGCTTATACGGTGTTTCTGTCCTCGCCCTTGATGTAATAACCCTCACTCTCATTTCATTATATTTTATCGATACTTAAAGTGTTGATATCAATGATTGAGTGGAGATTTCCTTTCTTAATTCCATTAGTTTTCTCAATAGGTTGCACTTCCCCCATCCCGATTGTGAAAGAAAAGACTATTTATGTATATGACCCGATTAGCTTGTTCCATTAAGATTGTCGTATATTCTATAGAGTCTCTTACTCTAATCTCCCCTGATGTACCACCTATCCCCTTACTTTTCCCATTATTTTCTCTATTACTTGTTCCCGTAACTACTATATCCGGTGACCTTTTTTAATACCCTCTTAGTGATTTGCCTTTATAAAGCACTGCAAAAAATAGATATTTATGAATATGACTTGAGTCGGATCTTTATAACATTTATCACAAAATAAGACACAAAAGTGAATATGATCAATCTAGTTCTACACTTTCATCCAATCGTAATCTCATCAGAATAATTCTAGTTGTCTGACCAGCCAATTTCCTTGCTCTTTCTCCTTCTTCTTCATCGTTCATTCGACTAATACAATATTGTAACCACGATTTGCACTCGAGAGCGAGAGTCTAAAATGGATGATTCCTCTCTCCTCCGTTCCCTCTCTTTCTCTCTTCTCACCTGTTCAGGTAGTACAGTCGCAGCAGCAAAATAAGCAGCTACGACGACTTCTCTCACAGAGGAATCATCGTGATATCGAAGAGATTCCACTGATGAAGTTAGACTACTGTAATCAATCAATCAATCGATATCGTACTCTGAGTATCGTAATCACTTACAGTGTAATTCGAATGATTGAAGGAGAATTCTCTGCCAGAGTGAGTAGTTCACATGCAGTATAGAGTATTCGGATGAGAAGAGAAATATCTCGACCCTAATATCATAATATATTCTCTCATTCTTCAATACTCGATCAATCCACTTACCGTAAGCTCAAGATGCTCTCCTACTTTGCTCTTCAATAGAGGAAGAATGAATCGATCTGCAATTCGTGCAAATCGATTCTCGCATTTATTTCTTTGTCCCGAGGATGAATTTGTTGCCGGTCGAATTGAGAAATGGCGAGTATTCGAACGCACTCTTTCTGACACCACACGAATCCAATTAGGAGGAAGAGTCTCACTACACTAAACAGAAGGATTACGTTAGAGAGGGGTATAAACTCATTTCTCCCATCCCTTACTTTACTTGTCTCAGGCTTCATAACATCATATTCTTTATATGGATTGACCATTGTTTTCTGAAATAAATACTCTCGTTATCCTCATTACTCTCTCTCTCTCTCTCTATCTCTTCACCAATATCTACCGTATTTCTCACCTCTGCTGATTGATCTACTCCCGCCAGTTCTTTAGCTGCATTCACTAGTACGGTAGTAATTAGATATCTGTATCAATCGATATAAATATCATCCCATTCTTCTACCGTACCTTTGCTTCACAGCAATATTTCTGTCGAAGATAGCCTCAGCCAGATAAGGCGCCAACTGTGAAGGTTGTCCTACCACGATAGCCACCATACAACGGAGTACGGTATTCTACAATCGAACATCGCTATTATTCATTAACAGAGAATGAATGATCACCTCAAATCCCTGAGATGCGAATCGATTTTCGAGATGAATAAAAGTATTTAGTGCACTTATTCCAACTTCATTCCATCCCACTGCTTTTTTTCGAAAGAGAACCTTCAATCAATTGATTATATCATCTACCGTACTCCTCTTTGACTCACTTCAATCGCTCCGAGACCCGCTTCAAACTTTTCATATTTTTCTTTTTCAGTAGCAATCCATTCTAGTGCTTCTCTTAGATAAGAAGGAGGGGAATGAACCTTCGCATTTTCATAATTGGAAGAAATCTGAAATTATTTGTGATAAAAGGCTCAGTTTTACATTCCCACCATTTCATTTTTATTTCTTGTCTTTTGCAATTTCTCATAAACTTCATCATCTGTGTCATCTGAATCCATCTGGGATATTTATTCTCGCTTTCATTCCATCAACATTCCTATCCCCTCACCTCCTCAACATTCGTATTTTCCTCTTTATTCTCTTCTTCAATTTCATCATCACTATCCAATTTCTTTTCTTTACTTTCCTTCTCTTTAATCGATAGTTCTTCCATTTCCTCATTGATCTACAATATCTTCGTTCTCCTTCTATTCTCTCTCTCAATTCTTCATCATACCTCTATCTCATCCTCTTCTCCTCTTGCCCTTCTTCTCAATTCCTCTATTAATCCTTTCCCTCCATCATAATAATCGAATTGTAAGGGATTATCACTCTTCATCCAAAAGGATACACTTTCAGCCACAATTAATCCCAATTCTCTAATTCGTCGATCTAATCAATGATATTTTCTTTCTTTTCATTCGCAACCATAAGACGGAATCTCACCCGTACTCTCAAGATGTAATCTTGTAGCTTGCATAATCATAGGATAGTTCTCTTTCCAGAATGAATCTGCTTCCATTTCGTCTCTTGAATCAATCTCTTCTATCTCCATTCCCATTCTCCCCTCTCACCTTTCCTTCATTCTTCTTCCACATTCAATCAATACTCTTATTCGATGGATTGAATCTTTCTCGGGAGCCGATACTCCCATTCTAGTTGATAGAATCCGAATGAGCTATTAAGAGACCATTGAATATTCGAGTGAATACAATATCTTTCTCACTCTTAATGTGATATCCTTAATCCTCTCCATTCCTCCAGTCCAATCAATATATTCCACGAGAGCTCTCGTTCGTTTCTTATCTAATGACTGAAAGGGATTAAATAGAGGAAGTTTACAATGTATTCCTCACTCTCTGTACAACATACTTCACCATACACGCTCTTTCTACACTTTTACATCGATTGAGCCAATGACCGAAGAATCTCTGTAATTGATAATCTTTCCTCTGTATCGAATGAGGGGATATGGATACCTTGAAGTCATCAATTCCATTACAATTCTCAATAACAACAGCAACAATATGTTCCTCTTCTAATACAGAAGATTCACCACGAACAACAAGAGCCTATTAGAGATATATTCACTTATTCAGTTATGATTATACCTGAGAGATTTCATCCCATAATGGTGATTTCATTCTTGATTGAAGGAATGATACGGTAGTATTGATAAGAGTCGATTCCTATCAAGGGATACTGTATTCCTCTTTTCTTCTTTCTCTCTTACCTCATTCACTCTCATATTTCGTCCCTTTGTGATCATGGAAGACAATACTCGTAGATCATTCCCTCCTTCTACAATAATCTTCTTTCTTTCTTCTCCTTTTCCCATTCTCTTTCTTTTACCTTCTCCATCTTTCATTCTCTTCCATGCTTTCTGTAATCCTTCCTTCACTCCAATTGCAACAGATGCACCTAATCTACGACCACATTCATGAGCTGCAAATGATTGGATGACGAGGGGAGAGGGGGGGGGGAGGAAGGAAGGGAGGCGAGGGGGTTACCTGGTCTGGATCCGAGAGAGATTGTCACTATAGTATCAGGAAGACGAGAGAGAAGAGAAACGTATTCGAGAAATCGAGAATGAGCTGGAAAAAGGAAATGGTAAAAAAAGAAGGTATATTTCATCCTACTTACTTTCTTCATCAATGGAATGAATGGACGAAATGAGAATTGATGAGATTGAATTACTCCTTATATAACGAGAGAGTAAATCGATAATGGGTGAGATTGATGTTCCTTCAATGTTCTTATTATTATAAATACTCATATTCTTCAACCTTTGTTAATGGCAGAGAGTGATTCAAAAAGAGCAATGAAAACATCCATCTTCCATTCAATTGAACTATTTTCTGTACAACGAAAGAGATCTGTCAGGAATTTTAACTGTAAGAAAGTATTTAACTCCTATTTCTTCCCACCTCAAGAATACCTCAGTGAATGATAGAAGATGAGAGAAAGAGAGGGAAGAACGAGCAATACAACTCAGAATATCAATAGATTCTTTACGATTCACTTCGAGATACTGTAATGAATGTATAGATATACCGTAATCTCTAAGTTCAGTACTCTCTTCGTATCAGCGAGAATATTAACGATAACTCCTGCTTCTCGTGCATTATTAATTCGATCGATTAGAGACATCTACAGTTATTATTTGACCGTATGACTACTTGAGTTACGATATATGAAAGGATTAGATGGACCAGAATTAACGTGTATTTCCGAGAGTGAGGAAAAGAACAAATTTTATGCATCATCAATATTTACAACACAAAGGATCGATTAGACATAAATGATATCCAAAATAGTTACCAGATCAACATGAACACGTAACAAAGATAAATAATTGTTTCAGATGGAAATGACTATATTCTAGACAAATCCAATATTTAATCAACAGTAAGTATTCTACCGTATTCATTCTTGCCTTCCACTCATTTATTATCTTCTCTTCTTCTTATCATATTTCAAAGGAGAAGGAGAACTCCTACGCTTCGTAGAATTTTTCCGAGATCTAGAAGAAAAGTGTCAATTGGGTAATAATTTTCAATAATGCCTTCCAGAATGAATATGTGTGATACCTGCTTCCCTTCTTATTCCTTCCATGTCTCTTTTCACTTTCATCACTTGAAGAAGGTGAATCTAGAATAGATATCTTAGTCATCCTTGTTCATTGTCTCAATTTCCTCACCTCTTCTACTCTTCTTCTTCTTTTTATCATTCTCTTTCTCTGGCAAATTTACTCCATTAACCATTCCTCTCATTTTTTCTTTCAACTGAAATCATCTTGTCTCATTCCCTCCTTCTTTCCTTTCTTCTTACTCTTTCTCTCATTGCAGTTTCTCTCTGTTTCAACAGTGCAGTTCTCATTTCATCTTCATCTTCAATAGGAAGATCGAGATTGGAAGAAGGCATCTAAAAGAGATCACATAAATATTCCTCCATCATATCGAATTTACCTTGTCCAATTCATCTCTTAATCGCGCATCTTTCTCACATCTTTCATGATCAGATCGTTTCTTAAACATTTATTTTCTTCATTGTAGATTAATAATTAATTCTACCTGAATTCTCTCGAATACATACATGAGTAATCTCTTAGCTTCAATAGCCTTCCTTTTTGCCCATTCCTTCTCTTCTTCAGCTAATTTCGATTCAAGTAATCTCTTCCTCTCTAATCGACGTCGTTCTAATTCATACTGTAATACTTTCATTCATGAATTCATTACTCAATTGAAGTAACCTCAATCTTTCTCTTAAGTTCTCTTTCTTCTTTCCTCTTCTCTTTCTCAGCTTGTTCCTGTCTCAATTTCTCATCTTCCGCTTCTCTTTAATCAATCATTTATATACATTATAACAACCCGCTCATTTACTTACTTTTCAGCTTTTTCTTTATCTTCCTTTCTTTTCTTCTCAAATTCGATCTTCCTTCTTTCTAATTCTCTTGCCCTCACTTTCTCTTCACTCAAATGGAACGTCCGATCAAAGTCCACCTAAACAATCGATTTCCCATCTTCACGTACCGTAATCCTTTTCCTTCCCTACCTGGGAATGTAGGGCCGCTCAACTGATGAAGTCGTCCCATGAAAACAATCTATCACTTCACAATTAATTATAAAACTATATCAATTAATATATACTATACGTGTCTATCTACTAATATACCGATAGAGCCTCTTATATCATACACAACCTTGACATTTGCATAATGAACTCTTCCATCCTTTGTCCTTCTCATCCATTTCTTCGCTTTTAATTTCTCCATTGCCTTGAGGAATCCAGAGTATTCAGCATATTGGACATATGCTTCGAATAGAAGTTCCTATAAAGGGAAGAAGGGAATTGTATAGATAGATCTACCCTTCTAACCTGACCGAAACTGTAAGCTTTCTGTGCAAGTCCCGATATGGAAGGAGACATTTGAGAACGAAGAGGATCACATGATGGAATATCAACTGTACGAACCTGATAGAACAAATGATATTCACTCCTCTGCACTCCCTCCTCCCCTTTCTCTGCCTCCTTCCCTTCTCCTCTCTTTTTCCTCTCTCACCTCTCCGAATCTTCCCATTGCTCTTGTTAGTGTTGATCGAGAAGGCAATGAATTATCACTCTGTAATCAGTCATTCCCTCTTATATCCTTTTCATCTGAATCTCTTACCGAGAACCAATTAAGAGGTATCATAGCCAGATGAATAGTATCTGGTCTTCCCATCGTTCCCGTTCTCTTTCCTTCTTTGTAGTAATGATCATCCCAATCAAGGCGAGTAGGAAATGAACACTTAAAAGAAGAAATATAATTATCACTATGAATGGTTACTCTTTCTACTAACCTTAGCTTCAGCTGCTCTTACTTTGAGAGTATCAACAAATCCAGCCACTTTGAGAGACAATCCATCGAGTCCATTGATTACCTCAATAATAGATAGTCAATACTATTAATCTACAGTAGGTAAAGTCTCTTAATTTTGATAAAATATAATCATACTCTGTGCATGTTTAGTCTTGAATTGAGTTCAGCATCGAAAGAGACACTTTCGAGGGAAGATTCCCGTACTCGAATTGATTCAAGCTGTAATTTGCAATTCATAAACTTTCTTTTTGTACCACTGATCAACAAAGTGTAAGTTGTTGTAATTTAAGATGATAATGTGTCTCTAACCTGAATAGGTACGATGGCCTTTTTCAATTTCTCCATTAGATCCCAATTCGAGATGGACTGACCAGGAGTTTTCAACTAGAATATCAATAATGAGAGTAAGAATTACGATTTGATCTGACCTGAGGCAGTTTGACAATGATATTTAATTGTGAGAATGGACGAAGGAATAGACCAGCCTCAGTGTCTAATACTTCAGGGAGGTCATCTGCACAGGGAGGTCCCTTTCCTACTCCTGATGCCATCACTGAATGAGAATGTGAGGAGAGGATGGAAAGAACGTATTGATTATCTATTTGATATGTAGTATCTCAGATGGACCATAAACCATCGACATTTCAAAATAACAATGCATACGTTATATATTTAAAAAAAACGTTTATTTGAAATTAAATGGCGAAAAACACATAAATTATCTGACGATTGGTAAGTGACTTAATGCGATCAGGAGATATTTACATAGAAAAATGAAAAAAAAATGATTGGTGAATTTCATGCACAAATTTGTTCTTCAACTTCAACCTCTTGTTCCATAACAAGATGTTCTTCATCTTCATGACTTTCTTCTTCAATTATTTCCTCTCTTTCTTCATTATCATCTCCATTTTGGAATGAATCACTTCCACGATGAGTATTCAATCGTCTCATTACATGTCCCTGCAATCAAACTCATAAAAATCTCTCATATAACTCATCGTCCAACCTCATCATCAATCATAGATATATGTCGTGTTCCTCCCATACTTTTAATTAGCCTCATCATATTATCATTCAATGTCACTTTTTCCTTTCGTGGTTGACGACGAAGTTCACGTCTACAATTGATACTGTCTATCTCTCAGTACATTCCTCATCTTCTTCTCTCTCAACGTACAGTTCATGAGCGAGTGCTTCTCTCAACATATCTCCAAGTGCATAAGTGAGACCACTCGTGACATTACATGCAGCAAGGAAGAAATCTACAATTCATTCTATCATCTATTGCTAGGTATCATAATCTTGACCAGTTACTAGAAAATAATTAAACAAAGTATGAGGATGAATATCTCACTCTCTACAGGCTTCATGAACTCCACCGCGATATTTATCAAATTATCATGTCTATTTTTCGATCGAACCGTTAGCATTCCTCTGTGAGGAGATTCAATTGCCTACAAAGAGCAAAATTATAGTATTCTAATTATTAATTGACTAGGGTATATTCTTGATTGAGAATTGTCATTAAAAATTACCTGAGCACATAGATTCCTTAAGAAGTGAGTGAGAAATACAACTCCCGGTCTCTTCTTTCCCTTCCGTTGTATATCATTGTACACATCGCGACAGTCAACAGCTAACAATGTTTTCAACATTAGATATTTCAAATCAAACCCGAAAAAAATAACGACATTTGAGTAAACCGTACCAGTTTTGCCATATATAGTAGGTACAACGAAATCATTATCGGTGGTAGGAGTGGGAGCAGGACTTGCACCAAAGGGAGTGGGCATTACAGTTGAACCACCTCCATTCTCTCCTGGCCATGGAGTCTGCCTTAATTATTATACCATATAGATATTATTATTGTGAGCTAACTTACATTGTCAATCTATCCTTTGAACCATCCTTTATTTTAAGTTGATGTTGGATGAACTCCCACATTTCACTCATTTCACCTCTCATTCTTTCCATTTCTCGATTTACAGAGTTCAACTTAAAAATCAAAGATCAACGTAGTAAAAAGGAAACTCTGTCTTTTGTGGTGTTTAAAATATGACAATTGATTAAGATCTCACTTTCTCGCACAATCCGATATTGATCAACCATGCCTCAGTTTCCTTCGGAGACTCCGAATTTACGTATCTGTAGAAATATATCCTTTCAATTTCTCAATATTGGTAGCATTGCAAGGATAAATCAAAAATTTCGAGTAACATTTTGTAAAAAGAAATTAAGAGTATAGCCTCACTTCTCTATCAACTGTTGCATATCAATATCTTGATTGAGTGATTCCTTCCTTCCAGTCACAACTGACTTCCCCATATTCACAATTGAGATTGGATGCTCTTCAACAGGATCAGCAATTATTTTAAGGAAAAAACATTTCTGAGCTACTCAAATTTAGTCACTCACTTTTGTGTCTGATCGTAGAGTGATGCTTCGGAGTATTATTCAAGCGGGGAGGCAATCTGAATACAAATGTTTGAAATTGCCAACCAATTCATCTCTACTTACTGATCATAGTATTCTTCATAGTCTTCATCGTCTTCTAAGCCGTATTCATACCCTCTCTCCGTAGAATAATTTGTGTTCGTTTTCACATATGCATTGGTATTGGAACCTCCTGCACAGAATACAAGTAGATTTAATCAAATGTTGAGAGCATACGTGTACAAAGTATCTAGGGTTTCAGACCACCATACATTTTCTAATTTTCAGATATTAGAATAAAGTATAGAATACTGACCAGCAGTGTCTCGTGCTTTCTGAATGAGCATCGGGGGACGACGTGAACGAGCATCAGATTCCTTCAAAGATACAAATAATTATGATAAAAAGAAACAAACAACTTACATATTTGTGCTTGGATAAGATAGACGGCTCTTCTTCGTCTTCTTGCTTCACAATCACTCGTTTGCGACCAACAACTTTGACGAGAGAAGATAAGTCTCAAAATGATTGTTTCCTATTATATCATGCAATAAGTATAAATACCATTTATTTCGTTTGGAGTAGTAAATCGTTGAGGAGGACGATAGTGGCGAGCATGTTGAACAGTACGCACGACATTTCCCGTTTGAGGGCCAGACGGAGGCGACGCCATTTTACTGAAATGCGTGATGCGTGCGTGACCATTCCTTTCTCTATTTGGGCCCCGACGCGGCCCGCACTCTTCAAAACGCGCGCGTGAATTTTGCATTTCGCTTAATGAAAATATGACCTATGTAATATGGCGAGTCAGTGAATGCCTATTACAAGACTACGGTTAGGAGCATGAACAATACAACACAACAAAAACAAAGCACTAATATTTTGAGAAACAAAAAAATCAGAAGTCTGCTCAAATCAGTATACAGTATCCACTCCGAGTTAACTCTGTCAAACTTACGAATTCATCGGATCGGGTCTCGATTTTCTATTTTATCAATATTTCGCTTAATTAATTCATATCTCTATAATTTATAATTTTTTAGATTAGCGATGTCTAGCCAGGATTGCTCTACCGCTCAGTCTCCTCCCATTGATGGTATGTCAACCAACTCAACCATGTCAAGCATTTCAAGCGAGAGCTGTACCACTGCTCGGCCTCATTCTCCTGATCTCGAACGTTAGTATACTTCTCATCTCATTGTTTCCAACTTGTGAATCTACAGGTCCGACATCGAAAAAGTCTCGATATGACGAAAGTAGTAGCGAAGATGATGATTACTACAGTAATTTCGATAAGATGCTTGCGAGGAGCAAGAAGGTACTGTCCAAATCATTTTACATCTTCTCATTTTATTATTTTCTAGGCTGCTAAGAATCCGGAGCCGAAGTACGAACCTGAAGAGAAAAAGGCACCTACTCCTAAGTTGATTTCTAGCAGTGACAGTGAGAGTGACGTTGAGGAGGTATCTATTTTATATAGATTGTTGTACATTCGTATATTTACAGATCAAAGAGGAGAACACTCTTGAATTACTGAAGAAGAAGGGTAGTAAGTTCAATGCAGAACGACAAAAGGTGATTGCTGCTGAGATGGATAAGATCAAGCAGGTTCATTTGTTATGTCGGATGATATTCCACTAAAAATGTTAAGATGGCTCTTGTACGTGAAGCAGAAGAAGGAGCAAGACCCGATATGGAATATCGTGATCCCAATGCAAGAGAAGCTGAGAGTCGACTCAGGTTGGAATAATAGAAGAAGGATCGTAGAGAGTTAGGGTATTGTAGACGTTTGAAAGAGGATCGAAAGGCATTGAATCGTCGATCATTGGAATATGTTGATTGTGTGGTTATCGATAATTATGGACCGAGAACGGAGAGTGATTACGATACCCATGGAAGTCACATCAGTTAGTTCAATTAAAGGGATATACAAAATGCCGTCAATAATATTTTGAGATGCTCGCAAGGATCCGGAAGTGACTTTCCTTCTCCAGGATCTTCATATGAACGATAGCAAGATTGAGAAACTTGTCTATGTTAGTTTGAGATCTTCTTTAATCGGTGTATTCTTGACCCTATTTGTACTGTTACAGGATGCTCCGATGCGTTCACTTGTCGATAGAATCACGAAGAGATGGAAATGTAATGAGATTGAGGTTATTATTCCCTCCCTCCCCATCCTTTCTACTTGGTAATTCGTTTAAGGTTGTTCTTACTCTGGAAGGTGGTCTACCAGTAACTGATCTGGATCAATCTCCTATGCAATTGAATGTTCCTCTTGAGGGAATCTATACCGTATGTTCGTTACTAAGGGATTCGTTGGAAGATCTAATTGTATATTCTGGTTAATAAATGTTTATATTATTCAGGTCTCTGCAGTCTTCGTACCTTCAAAGAAAGTTTTCCGTGAAGGTATATTTATCCCCATAAATATGAAAAATGACTGGATATTCTAACAGAGCCAACCCCTCGTGATCCCAATATGATCTCGATCAAATTCCAATCTGGACAAGGAAAACCAACTATTCTTGAGATGAATAAGGTGAATAAGTTCATTGCTGATTATTAAATTTCGAATGGTTTGATTAAGAATTCTCCGTTCTCTGAGATTCTTTCTAAAGTGGCTGAAGGATTGAAGATGGAATCAGTTGGTAAAATGGTATTCGACAACGAGAAGGTACCCTCCCTCTCCCACCACATCCCTCATCTTCTCCCATTCTTCATTATTTCTTCTTCCAGGTTGATTTCTCATCTACTCCAATTGATCTTGATATGGACGATGAAGATTGCATGGATGTATATGCCGCATGAATTATCTTCATTCCGTCTCCATATCATTCATTCTTCATAATGTTTCTGTCATTCATTCATCAGTCTACTTGTGAATTCCCACGGGGTAAACAATACATCTTATGTCGATGTCATTCATCATCATCATTAGATCTCCCTCACTCATTTATTTTCCATTTCGTATTCAGAAATCATTCGAATTATCTGTAAAATTAATGGCTATCATAGAAGTTGATTTGCATCGCCTGTTATCTGTACTCATTCGCTAATAATAAATAAATGTTGATGGACATTCATATGGGAAGAAATCGTTTGGTTGCGAGGTAATCGTTCCTCTGTCTATCTTATGATGGGGGGAGAAGAATGGAGTAGAAGGAGAATCTCTAGATGAGGGTTCTCTCCCTCTCTCGAATTAAATCAATGGGAGGAATATTGATATGCCCTTCAAGAGCGTCATCTTCTTCTGCATACATTAATCACTATGAAGTGAGTGAAGGAGGGGGGGATTATGGTAGACAGAATGATCTATTCAGATACTTGGAGTGAAACCAACTGCGACATTGAAAGAGATCAAGACAGCATATTATTCTCTATCGAAGAAGCATCATCCAGATACGAATCCCGATAGGAAGGATGAAGCTGCGAAGATGTTTACTCAAGTGAGAAAGAGAAGGGAGGAAGAAAGGAGGAGGTGATTATAGGTGGCTGAATCATACGAGATCCTTTCTTCAGAAGATAAGAGGAAAGCATACGATCTAACGAGGAGACCAAGTGAGTACCCTCCCCCCTCCATCTGAATGGGAGATGAATAGACTATAATTGTCAGTGGGAACTCGTCGTGCCTCGAGTGCTCATCCTGTAAGAGGATTCACTGATCTCGATATCGATTATAAGAACTTCGAAGCTTTCCAGAAAAATGCGTGAGTAGATAGATGATTAGTTTGAATGGGAATGAGGGAAGAGAAGAGATACTAATGGAGGTGATTAATTTGAGTCGTCGTCGACAACAACGAAGAGATCAATTCGTATATGAATGGCCTGATGAATTCTCTCAAGGAGATCGGTGAGTCAAAGTGGTGAAGGGGGGGGGGTATATCCATCTCTTCTTCTATTCCAGTCCATTTCGTCGTCCACGAGAGTTTCGATCTGTTTTCGATGAGGCGACTGAGAGAGTTTCTGCCCATAAGGATAGTAGGACAGTACAAAGAGAAATGGAAGAATTAAGGAGAGAAATGGAGAGAGAACAGGTAAAGAATGAGGGATGAATAGGGAATAACTAAGGATGATTAAGGAACGAATAGCAAGAAGATATCCTATGCCTACGTTTGAAGAGATGAAGAATGCAAAGAGAAGGAAGGATATGGAAGAACAGAGGAAGTAAGTGAATGAATGAGAGAGAGAAGATAATTGATTCGATTGAGATACACAGCTGGTCTCTTGTCTGCAATGACCATTGGAGCATTCCTTTATCTTCTCATTAGGACTTGATCTTCATAGTTGTATAGTACTGTAGTACAAGGTTATAGGAATCCCTCTTGGATATGCCCGGTTGTAAAAACTCAGAGAATTTATTCGAAATATTAACTGACTTGATAAAAATGATAAAATCAACTTGATATTACAATGTTCGAAATGAGAGAATAATGGGAGAATGAAACCAGTTGGAACGGGGAGGAAGGGGAAGCTCAATTGGAGATAACTATGGATAGGGAGATGTACGATTATCGAATTTGAGAATATCATTGATCTCATCTGGAATCCAATAGAGAAATGCCCACCAATATAAGACATTGAAGATAATGTAGAGAGATGGAAAGGCTATCTACAATTAATCAATCAATAAAGATCATTCATTGATATACCGTACCTTACTGACATTATCGATCCTATTTACAACTATAGCTGGATCTCGTAACTTGAGTTTCTCACGAGCTTTGGCTGCTTTGACAGCCATACGATAGAATACTGAAATGGATTACGGTATGATGAAGATAGGGAGAGATATCACATAAAGAGCGAGAGAAAGAGGAGATGAACGATGACATAAACTAAATAAGAAAGTTCATGCATAAAGACGTAATCTATTTTGTGTGGACGGGACATTCGAATATTCCCTATCGCAGACTACGGTAGAAGGACGACAATGGTACACTGTAGCCGTTCCAAGATAGAGAGCAATTGGATGGTATTACACGGATGCGGTCAGACCTGAACCACGTTTCTCTAAATCAGCAGTGTCGATATTGAGAGTAGAGGGAGAATGAATACGAAGCCATACTTCGGGATCAGATTGAATCGATTCCGATAGAGAAGGGGAATCTGGTAGGGGTACGGTAGGAGTTAGATATGATAGTTCTAGAAGGAAACATTCCATGCTTGATGATTGGAGTGACAAAGGGTTAAGGGATTTATCACTCCATGCACTTTAAATCCTTTAATTATTATGATAGAAGTAGTTATTATTGTGAATAATATGTATGTAATTCTACTAACCAGATGTTGTCTCAGCCTTTTCCCTTCTGAATAGCCTTCGATACCACGGTTTCTTCGGTTTCAGATTTAATTTGAGATCTTCAGTTTGAATTGTTTCCCTTCGTGCTCCCATTATTGATGCAGTAAACATTCTCATCGAATCAATCTAAAGGGAACGAGAGATTATTCCATTCCCTTCCTTCCCTAACTTACTGCTTTATTACTCTCCAATCCCTTCAATTCATGCATTTTCTTTTTTATGTAGAAGATGTGAGCATAATTGATTACTGCATATTCGACCATAGCAGCGAATACAAAACCGAAACAAGAACTGAAAGAGAGAAGAGATGAGAATGAGAAGGGTGTATGATAATCACATGATATAGATATCCAATGCTGTTGAATGAGAGACCTTAGGAAGATCAGTTCGGAGACCAAATCCAAGAGTGGACATAGAGAGGACAGTCATTATACCTGAGAGAAGGAGAAGAGTGAGGGGAGGGGAGGGGTGTATCCTACCTAGAGCGACTCGAGCTGGTGACGCCTCTTTATTGATCCAGAATGATACCCAACTCATTACTACTAGAAGAGTACATGGAGTATAGATCTGAAAATGAAGAGTAAGGATAAGTAGAACGAGGGGGGGGATAGACTGCATGCGAATAACGAGTAACCTGCAGAATGTAGAATCCCTGTTGCCGTTGCAGTTTGAAATACACTTTGAGAACGGACAACTCTGCAATTCATGACAATTACATCTGCCATAAAATTAAGATTCTTCATAAGTAAAAATTGTACTGACGTTGATCAGGAAATCGATAATCGGAGATGTTCATCTGTGTACGATAGACATCGAGAAGTTGATATTGAGAGAGCATGTTACCCATCTTTTCATCCAATTCAACATTCTAAATGAATAGAGACGATAAGTAAATTGGTGATGATTTCATTGACGTACCTTCCACACATATCTGATATCCTTAGTGAAATAGCCCAGAGAACCAATCTCGATGGGACATGCTTGGGCATCCATTGGAAATTTACGAAGAAACATCGGACAACGAGAACGAATTGTTAATCTACAATGGAAACATTGAGATTGAGATTGTAAACTGATGATGTCTTCATTCTTCCCAACTTCATTCATATTTCCATCCCTTATCTGCCTTTCCTTCCCTCTTCTCACTTCCTCACAATCATTCATTTCTGTCTGCGAGTCACAAAGGAAAAGAGAGTCTCTCATCCAATAATACAACTAAGATTCCCTGCTTTGTCTTAAAAGGGAAGATATTCTTGTTTCATCGTATGGAGAGCACTCGATAGGTTATTGGAAGAAAAGAAGGGAATGAAGGAGGAAAGGGAGGGGAGGGGAGAGGGAAGGGAGGGGAGAGGGGGGGGGGAATCGTCTTGGAGAATTCATAAAAGAGTAGACCCACAGATGAATATGAGATGTGTCTCAACCATAATTCTCATTTTATTGAGGAGGGAATAATATCAACTTCTTTTTTAGAGTGCCCCTTTCCCCCTCTTTTCCTCTCTCGGTTATCGAATTGGTGCCTCTCTCTTTTACTCGTTGTCTCAATTCAATTGGAGGATTGTGATGGATGGGAGAATGTCGTGTAGGAGATTAGAGAAGGAGAAGAAGATATCAAGAGAGAGGAAGACACGCACACAACAATGAATATTCTCGTAGATTTACTCGAGACGGTAGACTCCCCCCCCCCCCCCCCACTCTCTTCCTTCTCTTTCAATCTCTCAACAGTTGTCTCAAGACATTCGGAAACTTGCTCGGATTCTTTTGAGATAATGAGTGAAAAGAGAAGGATTGATGGGTGGTCATAGTAAATGATTGGGAAGGAATTGAGTGGTGAGAATACTCTCACTTGATAGCTCCCCTTCCCCCCCCCCTCCCTCCCTCCCTCCCCCCATTCTTCCCTTCCATTCATAAATTGACTAACCTCTGTGATACTTTAACTTGTCCATCACTTCTCACTCTGAATAGAATATTGGGAACAGTCAACGTGTGTAGATAAGACTTTCTTCCATTTCGAATATATGTATCGGGGGTCCAAATATCCTGAGATAAATCAAGATTTGTCTTCCCAACCAACATAAAATGGTTTCACACATGTGATTCTTAATGGACGTTTCTACTGGAAGTGTTGAGAGGAATAGCCCTTCCTCTTCCCCTTCTTACCTTAAGCATCTTACTAGCCACAGGAATCTCTTGTCTCGATGGGTCGACTGGAGTAAATGCGAGTCTCTTGTCAATCCATCTCTGTCGGAAGTAACAATCTAGAGAAAACTCCTGCAATGACGATATGGCGAATTATTCTCATGCGATCAGTGAAGGAATGAGTTGAAATGGTATACCATATGTTGTTCTGAGATTGGTCCCATACTTCTCACACTAATATCAATCTCAACAACAAGAGGCTCACGGGGATCTACAATAAAGATGGAATCGAAATGGAAATCTTTCTCCTCTTACCATCATTGTATGGTCGAAAGTTCTTATCCTGATTGAGTAAGAGTGTATTCAGGATTTTAGTTATTTCTCGAGTAAGGGACGAATTATGAATCGATTTCCCTGACCTGAACTGGCGAATGGATGATTATCTTTGTGATAAAAAGAAAACTCACTTGAATGCTTGTGGAGAATGACGTGGAAATGAAGAATTTGAGAATGATGCAAAATTATACGATGAAGAAATCGAAGGAAAAATGAGGAAGAAGAAACTGCAATGGTAATAATTATTCAGTAGAAGAGGAGATTGAAGTGATCTCACGTTATGAGTGAATAAAGAACGTCCATTGATTTCATTCCAGTGATATTCCATCACAGAATCATTTAGATGAATGGAACTAAAAAAGGAATGGAAAGTCCATTGAGTTTATCCACGTTCTCGTTGGTTATCGAAGGAAGGAAAGAAGTTGAATGGAGAGATAAGTGAATTGAGTGAAGAAGAGGAGGAAAGGAAGAGATGGAAGAGTGTGAAGGGGAAGAGTTCCTATCACTATCTATCTATCCCCACCCCTCCCTCTCTTTCAGTCCTTCTTTAGATGATCAGACGTCCTTTCTATCGGATGAATGAAAATGAATCGCAACAAAGAGATGAAACAACAAGATAAGAGTGAGTATTTTGACAGACTTAGCTTGGAATGGGAATACAATGTCTCTTCTTCTTCTCTCTTTCTCTTCAACAGATTGACCCCCCATTATACCCCTGGGAAAATGAAGTGAACAACGAAGTGACACATTGAAACATCACTCTCACGTATTATGTCTATCAATCTATAGTACGATATTTGAACGGTCGAATCTGTTCCCTCATTGAAGTTTCCTTTCGGATTAGAAATTTGATATGATGAGAGTTCATTGTCTGCACAGAATGAAGAAGGAAGAAGATGAAGAAAGGAGGGAGAAGGGGGGGGGGGGGGGGGGAGGGGAGGGGATGGAGAGAGGAGGGAAGATCAGTGGACCCCAAATAGAATACAGATGTGGACCTCATCCTATCATGTTCAATTGACCATGCTCCATTAGATCCATTATACAGCGTTCTGACCCCCGTTGTTCTCTCCAGATAAGGGTGAACTATGCAAATGCAAGGAAAGCAAATTTCGCGCCAAAATCCCGACACGAAAGAGCTGCAATTTCCCGCTCGATTCAAATAACAGAGTGGGGGGAGTGGTCGCTCCTCCCGCCCAGGCCTTGTAGTTCGATTAATGCAAAGTGAGCGAGAAGATATGCAAAGATCTCCCCCTTCTCTGTTGGAGGAGAATGCTGTGATTACAATTGCTCAGAATCATTGACATTATGGAATGGATTGCATATGTCAGCCTTTTATAAGCAAATCATCCTTTGCAAGAGAAAATGAAATCTGACTTGAAATATTGAAAACGAAGAATTTAGAGGAGATGGGAGGAAGTAATGGAATTGTGGGGTATGGAGAATGGAAGAAGAAGGAGATATTGGAGAAGTGAGAGAGAGGAGATCAGAAGATTGATAGACAGGAAAGAAGAGAGAATGAGAAGCACAAAATTATGTAGATGAAGATAGAGAAGGGAAGATCACTGTAGATGAGACAAGTGAAGAGATGAAGAGGAGGGAGGGGAGGGGGGGGGAAGGGGAGGAGAAGGAGGGGAGGGGAGGAAGGAGGAGTCTGTTGAAAAGGATCTCACAAGAGACTAAGACTTGAGCATTCCCATCGATACACTATGCATTTCTCCATTATTTCCATTCTTATCCCCATCTTCTTCCACAGTATCCCCCCTATTCTCTACTCCAACTCAGTACGCTTTATCATTTTTTGTCATATTATTTCGGAATTGACTTATGCTAGATACGTGTCTAATTTTCAATGGTATATTTGGAACCAATCCAATTTGCCGTGCGCAATTCCATCCATGTTAATATATCATCGATATTTTCATATCTTCACCATGTCAATCGTATCTGCAGTAATGATCTGCTAAGATCACACACTCAATTGAACACTTATTTTCACATCATTCCTGTTTTGTTCCTTTAATTATAAAATAAAACTACTACCAACCGATGTTCATTAAATCGATAGAAACAATGGAATTCATGACTGAATCTAAAATGGCGCCGTCAAATATAATTATGCAAAGTGCATGAAGTCCTTTATCTTCCCTTTCCTTCTTCTCTTTTGTCCTTCTCTTCTTCCTTTCTATTGATCACATCTTCTCTTCATTGTTAATTCCATCGATAGACCATATGGAATGGCATCAATCTCATGGGAATTTCCATTCTTCCTTTCATCACCACACGAGAAAAGAGAGGAAACATTGTCTTCCCTAAGGAATTCATTCTCTCTTCGCACTCTTTCTTTGATATGATGAGAAGTGAGGGATTGTATGATATTCAAGTGGATATCATAGTGGATATACCTTCGATGGAAACCCCCCTCCCATCACTTCTTTCCTTCTCTTCCTTTCTTCTCAATCAACAGATCTTCTTCTTCTTTCCCTTCCTCATCTCTTCATCTCTTCGTCTCCTCTTTCCTTTTCTTATCTCCGTTCCTTCCAAGTGAACAATTCATTTCGACTTATTTCTCTCTCTCATTTTATGCCCTTTGCAAATTGTCTGTATTTTTATTCAGAATATAAACCTCTTTATGGAATTCATTCCGAGAACACTGAGTGAGAAAGGAATAAAATAGAATAAATGAATGATTGAATCTTGATGGTATGTCTTTCTATTCTCCACGAGACTCTCCAGGTAATAAAAGGCGTAAAGTTGGTTGAAGAGAGGAAATCTCATGGGAATTGAGAGGGGAAGAGAGAAGGAAAGACACAAATCCACCATTGAATCCATCTATCCCGCCCATCTTTATCCTCATTTCTACAGCACAAACCACTCCTTTTCTTTCTCTCATATTGAACCTCTGTTCTCTTTCCCCTGGAGGTCCATTACCCTTCTCTTCCCTTCATTCTCTTCAAACCTCTCTTCGAGTCTGTTTCATCCCTTTCTTTCTTCACTCCATTCTTACTCAATTTTCGAGAGTATTCAGTCTGATTTCTGTTCTTTGCAAGTGTGAACTTAGATTCGAAAGGGTTCGAATCTCTTACATTCGTCATAAGAGAATGAAATATTCCTCGTGTCTTTCCAATTTGAATTTCCAATGTTTTTATCTCATTTTCATCGTTTTCTTTCCATTTGCTCGTCCACTTTTCAATATTGACGATTTTCGTTCTTTCGATTCAAATGAATACTCAACAACTTGAGATTTCAGATGGGAATTTCACCACGGAGGGAGACATTTCCTCTCTTTCCTCTTCTTCTTATGATAACTTCCCTTATCACATTCTTTAATTCGACGTGAGACAATCTATCTTAGATAATCGTAATGATTTTTGAATGTTCAAGCTAGCCTAGTGCACTTTTCCATGTCACAATTCAAACAAAAAAATGACGTTTGCATGTTCAACATTTGCTCTAGTATGAATGATTCTCAAGAAAATTTGTGAAGAAAAGTACTCAACTTTGGAATCTTATTCTACTTACTAGTGGATGAATTCATTCTTATTCTGAGTGGGAGTATCCCGCATTCATAGACAATAAAAACAGCAGACTTGCATGAAATGGCCTAGTGCATGAAATAATCTGAATGAAGAAAGAGAGAGAGAGAGAGAATGATTCTCAAAGAAGTAATATCTAGATATTCTTCAGTGTGGGACAACCTCTGATCACTTCGGATATGAATGAAACGAGGAGAGGAATACAGAAAAGTAAGCGGGATGAGTGGATAGATGGCTGGATGATTGACTTAGATATTTCAGAGACTTCTTCATACACAAATGCAAGTGCACTTCTGGCCGATATTCTCAATGATTATGATATTCGATTAAGACCTGGGTTTGGAGGTATTTCACTTTAATAAACATTATGTATAGAAAATATTATCTATTTAGGCGACGCTCTACTCCTCACAATGGATATCATCATTGCTTCATTCGATTCAATCTCTGAAGTCGATATGGTCAGATTACCGTATCCCTCTCCTTCTTGATTCTTCCATTCAGGACTACACAGTAACAATGTATCTCCATCAATATTGGAAGGACGAAAGATTAACGTGGACAGATGATGTTCCCATTGACGATATGACTCTCAATGGAGAATTCTCACAGTTTGTTATTTCTATCTATATTATTATATTTGAATGAGATAAATGACAGACGAATCTGGGTACCGGATACGTTCCTTGCTAATGATAAACACTCTTATCTCCATGATGTTACTGAGAAGAATAAGATGTTGAGATTATCAAGAGATGGAAGAATTGCATATGGAATGAGGTTAGATCTGGAAGGGGGAGAGAAGGGAGGAAGGGACTCGTCAAGTATTGATGGTTCATCTCAGATTCACTTCTACTCTCGCGTGTTCAATGGATCTAAGGAATTTCCCTCTTGATGCACAAAATTGTACTGTCGAGATAGAAAGTTGTGAGTTATTAAATTATCAGGAGAAGGATAAAGGACAATTAGAGATGAGTGTAGTACATTTATTAAGATGGATACACGACATCGGAAGTATTAATGAAATGGAATCATCCTCTTGCTGTACATGGAGTTGATCAGGCTGAAGTACCACAATTCAGGTTTATTCTTCTCTCCCTTCAATTTTATTATTTCTCTCTTTCAGAATACTCGGATATCAGACTGAGGATTCAATTGTCTCCACAGCAACTGGTCAATTTATTCAAGAGAATGTTCATACTAATAAATTTCATTCTCAGGTTCATATCAGCGTCTTTCACTCGTATTTCAATTGAAGAGATCCGTCGGATACTTCATCTTCCAGGTAATAAATGTAAACAGAATAGAAAAGGAAGAAATATTCAGACATATCTTCCTTGTGTTCTCATTGTCATGTTATCGTGGGTTTCATTCTGGATCAATCACGAAGCCACTTCAGCTAGAGTCGCCCTTGGTCAGTCTCTCATCGGTCTAAAGGGGGACACAATCAATTGTATTTCAGGTATCACAACTGTGTTGACAATGACAACGATATCAACGGGAGTTCGTCAATCTCTTCCTCGTATATCATATGTCAAATCAATCGATATTTATCTGGTCAGTCCCCTCCCCTCCTCCTCCCTCTCTTTCTCCTTCTCCATCCTTCTCCTCCTTCAGGTAATGTGTTTCGTCTTTGTATTTGCTGCTCTTCTTGAATACGCGGCAGTTAATTATTCGTATTGGGGACGAAGAAGCAGAAGAGGAGACAATGAAGTGAGATATCAATCAATCATCTATTAATCAGTTCATTAATTTGAGTGTTCGGGATGGAATCTCAATGGGGAACCAACTGCAATGAGTGCACTTGATAGAATTAATAATGATGATAAGGAGAGTACGATGGAATGGAATGGAAAAGGAAAGAATATCGTTGAGGTTAATGCATTACTATCCCGAAATCAATCCACTCCCGAAATCAATCCAATCGATTGTTATAGGTTTCGACAGAATCAGAGACAAAACATGAAGTCGTAAGGAATCATTCCAATTCAAACGATAGTTCATCCAGGTTTATTTATCCTTCCGTTCATCGTCACATTTTATTTTGTATAGCGGAATTGATCGCGATTCTCACTCCGTTCGTCGAGTTGTATTCAGAAAAAGACCATCCAGTCCAATTCCCGAATTGTGTCCTGATGGTGGAGAGGTATCCAATTTTCCTTTGAGGAGAGATTGATCTTTGATCTTTATTCAGGCAGTAATAATTGATGGAGATAATCCAGAATATCCTCGATTTGTTAGTGGAACGAAGGCAAGACCGAGTTTCTCCATGTAAGAGTAGTCTTCATTTCATTGAATAAGTTCTCTTTTAGTCGTGCCCGTCGTCGAATGACAATGGCGAAACAGAGGACGATGAGTATTAAAACGAGTATTCATAAGGCAGGGAAGAAGGTAAGTGAAGAGAGAGAGGGGGATAGAGGGAGAGAGGTTCTTCCCTATTCAGGCAGTATCCACTCTTCCTTCCTTCCGAGTCAAAGATGTCAATGTTATCGATCGATATTCACGAGTCATTTTCCCTCTTTGCTTCGTTCTATTCAAGTATGTTTCTCTTTTATCTTAGAGCAGTAAGAACGTTGTTGATTTTAGTCTATTCTACTGGGGATACTACACGATGTTCGCAGGATGATCTACCTCGAAAGATCAAAGATCAATAATTGATATGCAATCGATATTGAACGAGTTGCCACGGGTGAAATTGTATCATGATCTCAGTTGATGAAGTTCATTTTTCTGCATCGCATGTGATTGTCCTACAAGATATCTAAGGAAAAGGGTGTCGATCATATGATTGGAAGCGTGAATTGATCTGAAGAGAGAGAGAAAGAGAGAAGGAGGGGGATCACCTTATCGTTGGGGGATACACCTGCTAGATGGGTCAGTTGTTGAGAGAAGAGAAGTCGAGATATGAAGAGGGAGGAGAGAGAGGAGAAGGAAGGGGCGGAGAAGGGAG
Organism: Pristionchus pacificus; assembly: GCA_000180635.4. Classification (NCBI taxonomy): domain Eukaryota; kingdom Metazoa; phylum Nematoda; class Chromadorea; order Rhabditida; family Neodiplogasteridae; genus Pristionchus; species Pristionchus pacificus. The sequence goes on from CM026577.1 coordinate 11,500,007, forward strand.
GAGGAAGAGAGGAGGAGAGAAGTATGAAGGAAGAAGGAGGGAAAATATCGAAGGAATGGGCTCGATGACTTCTGAATGTCTTTGTTTCTTCTCCAATCAATCAATTCCTTCATTCATTTTATCGTCCTTCTCCATTATTCTTTCCTCTATTTTCCATTCCCTTCAAGAGTGGATTATCTCTAAATCCCTACTATTTTGTCGTGGTCTTCCCTTATTTTCTCTTCTTTTTTTTCTACCTATCATAATCATTCATTCTTTAGCCATCTCCTCTTCTATTCAATCTTCCTCTTCTCCATTGGAGATTTCATCTCCACAAGGAGATCTTCTCTCTATTAATTATCGATCAACTTCTTCCATTCATCGATCGGACTCAAAAAGAAGCTCAAGGATATTACTTGAACAAGAGATTTACCCGAGTGATATTCAATTGAAAGGAAAGGAGGATAAATATCTTCCTAAATCACTTCCATTCATGCCTCAGACAGAGAATCCATTGGAAGATGAATTATTCCATAAGTTATTCAGGTGCGATCAATTCATTATTTTCCATTACGAGTGGTATTCCATTCCTTTCTCACTTGAGATTGCAAGTAGATTTTCGCCTCAGATAATTCAATTTCCGTTCCGTAAGAGAGAAGGGAGAATCATATAGAGTAATAACTCCTTTGATTCAGAATATATTCGTATTTCGCGGAGAGAAATGAAGGGATGCTTTTGAACGAGAAAGAGGCACATTTCATCCTCGATGAACTATTGAAGTCAGTTCGAATATCTCAATAGAATCAATTGATTGTCTTCTTGAAGAGAGGCCGATCGTGCGAATACTTCGTCATCAATTGCTTGTTCCACTTGGGAGACTGTCTCTTTCCGTGAGATTCTTGGACTCATCGATGTCATTTTCCCTCAGAGAAAAGTGAGACACTTTTTCGAAGAGTTTAAGAGCAAGAAAGATGCAACATTTAACAGAGAGGGAGAGAGAGGGGGGATAATCGATCAATCGTGAAGCAATGAACTAACAATTTGCAGGTATTAGAACCACTTGTGGATAGAATATTCGAGAGATTGGTATCACAAGTAATCAGAAAGGTTAGTCACAAATCAATCGATAGTTTCCTATGAATGATCTTCATTTAGGGATTTCTTCTTTCTCGTCCTTCATCATCTAAATCATGTCTTCCATTTCCATCATCTTCATCATGGATTCCATCATGGTGCACTCTCACTCCTGGTCAGCCCTCTCTCCACTCCCCTCCCCCCTCCTCCCCCCCCCCCCCCTCTCTCTCCTCTCCCCTCCCCCCTCCTCCCCCTCTCTCTCCTCTCCCCTCCTCCCTCCTCCCCCCTCCTCCCCCCCCCTCTCTCTCGTCTCCCCTCCCCCCTCCTCCCTCCCTCTCTCTCCTCTCCCCTTCCCCTCCTCCCCCCTCTCTCTCCTCTCCCCTCCCCCCTCCTCCCCTCCCCTCTCTCTCTCCTCTCTTTCCCTCACTCTCTCCTTCCCTTCAGGAGTATTGCATCTCCAACCATTGAAGAAGAAATTAACAGAAGAAAATAAACGATCGATTGTCCTCGAGAAAGATGCTAAAGTTATTGTATGTCTTGCTAATATTTATAATTCGTTATCATAGATAAACTCATTCAGTTGGAAGATGAAGATGAATCATCTTCTGGAATTTTCACATGGTTAATTCAATCTGGAAGAGACGAATATCGATTTGCTCATTTTGATTTACTTCAGAGAAATTCATTTGCAAGAGGTGAGCGTATTATTTACGTTTTCATTCCTTCGTTGTTAAAATAATTGTAGATATGTCTCTAATCATTGAGAGATCAACTCGAACTCTTATGGCTCAATATGATTTAAAGAGAGCTTCACTCAATGATGGTCAGTTTTTTAATGATGGTTTTTTATTGCAGTTTTCACTCGCAGTTATTGTCTTACAATTAAATGGAGATATTTATTTAGGTCGTGCTGAGAGAGAACATTCAATGAGGATTGCACTTGAAGAAGAGAACAAAAGATTGGCCAAGGTTTTATTATTATTATTATTATTATTATTATTATTATTATTATTATTATTATTATTATTATTATTATTATTATTATTGTGATATCATGGTTGATTATATCCATTTCAGTCAGTGGAAGACGAAAGAAGAGCATTAAAAGATGAAGAGATCGTTAGAGGGCTTGCAACAAGGTAATCATCTCCCATTCCCTTCCCTCTCATTCCTCACTCCCAGTTCTCAATCTTTTCTCCCATCTTTCCTTCCCTTAGAATCGTTTGTCGTCACAGTTGGGATTCTATTTCACATCGTCCAAACCTTCCCTTTCCCCTCTCAACTCTAACACAAAACCATTGCTACTTCCGTTCCTATCGTGAATGTGAGAATAACCATGAAAATGAGAAGAATATCGAGGAAATATTAAAATAATATTGTAGAATGCTAGAGGAAGAGAAAGGAAAGAATGAACAAATGGAGAAGTTACTGGAAGAATTGCAGAATAAACTAGCGAAGAGGTGGGTGACCCCCCCCCCCCTCCCTTCTCCCCCTCCCCTCCCTCCCTCCCCCCCCCCCCTTCTCCCCCTCCCCTCCCTCCCTCCCCCCCCCCTTCTCCCCCTCTCCCTTTTCACTATCCTATTACAGAAACAGTCATCATCATCATCATGAACATTCTCATCATTCTCATCATCATAGGAATATTGAGGTACGAGAGATCAAAGATCAGAGGCATTTATGCTACCTTGGAAAATAAATCAAATGTGGTAGGAAGCAAGTAATTCTGAAAGTAGATAGATCACATCGGTCTATAACTGAAAAGTGTGGAATTATCTATGTGTAGTGTTCAACTCAATTCAATGACACAAATGGAATAATGAGATGGTTAATATAGATGGAAGAAGACCTTCCTGCTCCTCCTTCATTCAAACGACGAACTGATGGAAGAGAAGCAGATGATGAAATGGATAAAGAAGATGAAAGAGCGTGGGATGAAGGAATGATTATATCTACTACTAGTATATAGATTGATCATCCATTCTCATTCATCCCCTTCACAACCATACAATATTTTGTGCCAATACTAGAGACCGCAAGCTCCGCCCACTTGAGAGGGATAGAGAACCTACCTTAAAAAGGGACCGAGGTTTAGCAAATCGAATACTTCACCAAAATGGTCGATCAAGAGCGCGTTGGATAGGCCTCAGGCACATCTTTTAGGGGGCCAATGAGCACTTTGTTCAGAAAAATTTAAGTTGGTCAAAATTGGGATAAACTAGTCCAGGATAGGCGAATAACGCATTTCTAATGTACGCTGCAAAGTGCCCATTGCGCAGATTGTTCTTTTATTTTTATGAAGAATTTTAGAGAAGAAAAATCAAGAATCGAAAGTATCCCCGAATTGCTAAACTGTTTTGAAGGTTTTAGTACGCGCGTATTTATTCCAGCCCGATTAGCGCTAAACACAGTGTGAACGTGGGCGGAGCTAGTCAAATGAGGGAGAAGGGAAGAGAGATGACCCTCTTCCCTTCTCGCTCCGTCTCGCTCTCCCTGCTGTTTCTTTCCCGTCGTGACTAGCACACACCGTCCCTAGACAAGAGGAAATTTCACTCCCATAATTGTCTCTCACGACTGGGCGAAGCTATCGCCGTCGAACTTTGGGAATGAGCTTGAAGTAGGCTCCGCCCCCCTTTTGCCTCTAGCCAAAACAGAAAAATTTTCTACGTAGCTTGTTAGAATTTACAATTTATCATTATTTGTCTTATCCAACTAAATAAATTCGTCAATATGTTTTAATACCAATGGTAACTCAAATCAGGTTCTTCATAAATTTGTCATGTAATATTCGGAAAGAATACCTTCTCTCTCTCTTCTCTCTTTTGTCTCCTCTTCCTCCATGAATTCTATTCATTCTTCGACCTTTTCTCTTCTTCGTTACTTCCATTGCTTCATCTTGAGAATTGATCCCATTTCTCTATACTCTTGCCCTGGGGAACGCATCTCTTTCCCCTTCCTTAGATGTTTTCTCTTTTGAGATGAGAAGAACAATGGGATCGACGAACAAATTCCTACTCTTTCTCATGCAGTAAACAATGTTTGGCCATTGAGGAAGAGAATATTCGAGAGAACGAAAGAATGGAATGGAATGGAAGTGTTGTGATGGGACAATGAGAACTATGCAAGTCAATTTGTAGTTGTTGTAGTAGAATAATGATTGTAGTCTCGATGTGATATGACGTCATTCCTTCCCTCTCTTCAAATCGAGATTATCAATGAGAGAGAGAGATTGTTTACTATGCCGTCTCTCTCAGTGACTGGTACAATACTCGAATGGAAGAGTGATACGAGAGAGAGACTGTCCAATTATATCCAATAGATGAGAAGAAGGATAAGGGGAGTACAACTTCTACAGTAGAATGAATCATCTTCTCTCATAGGGTAGATCATCCCCCTCCTCCTTCTCCTCCTTCCTCCTTCCTCCCTTCACCCATGGTGGTCACTCACTCCCTCTCTCTCTCTCTTTCCAATATCACCATGAGTCTCTTTTCTCTCCCTGGCACGACCACCCTTTTTTCTCTCCCTCTATTTTTCCATTCTCCATTTAGCTATCCCCCAGTTCCCTCCTTCTCTCTCTCTCTACTCTCCTCTAATATACTTATCTCTCTTAGTAAGAGGGAACTGGGGGAGGGTTGTGCCAGTGAGCACGTATGGAATGGAACGAGTTGACTAAACTATCTACCTCCCTCCCCTCCCCCTTCCTTCCTTCTCTCTCTGTCTCTCTTACCCTAACCACTCTACTAAACTAACGTCAAACTGTCAGATATATCGAGTAACAATCTCTCTCTCCCTTTTTCCCTCTCATCTTCATTCTCTTTTCTCTTCTTCCTTTGTGTTCTTTTTTTTTATCTCTCTTTCAGATGGGAGTAAAATCGGGCGCGAAAAGAAGAAGAGTGGAGGAGGTTCACAAGAGGAAGAATTCTGTCTTCCTTTCCCCTCCCCTCTCCCCTCCCATCCCCCCCCCCCCTTCTCTTCCATCTTTCTCTTTCTCTTTTTCTACATCCTTCCGTAACTTTTTCTTTCACATTGGATCGGTCACTGAATCCGAGTACATAAAGAATGTCTATTTCCCCTTTTCTTCTCTTCTTTTGGGATATTACACGCGTAAAGGAAATAATCTCATATAATCATGCAGATAGATGCCGTATCCTCATTATCTTTCCCTTTTCTCTTTCTCTCTTCGTTCTCATCTTTCTCTTCACTATCTTCCTCTATCTTCCACTCTTTCTTTCTCTCTTTCTCTCTTTTCTTCTGATGACTGTGTCAAACTACCTCCAATCTCATTCACTACCCTATCTCTCTTTCTCTCTTCACTTCTGCCCCTCTCTTTTAGTCTTTTCTTCTTTCTTTCTAACAATTTCTCTTCACATTTATTGAGTTGTCCGTTTTAAGAACTGGGAGGTTTCTAATAGTGCCAATCTTTCTCCCTCTCTTCTCTTCCTTCTATCTCTCTGCAGCAGTTTTCTAACTGCAATCGATAGAGTGAAGGGAGTTGGAGGGAGGAAGGGTTAGAAAGAGGAGGAGAGATAGGGGAAAGGGAAGAGAGAAGGGAGGAGAGCGAGCCTCCTCCTAGCAATTTCTGTTGACACGATGAGTCCATGCACAAACTGTGTAGGATAACTTCTACCTTCCCACCTCCCCTCATCCCTTGCCCCTTCTCCCCCCCCCCCCCCTCTTCCTTTTCCCACCTCCCTCTCTTCCAATCTCCTTGTTTAGATTTGGTGGTCTTTCTTTCCCTCACTTCTCTCTTTTCTCTATTCCATTCATTCTCATGAGTAATCTCTCTATTTTCTCTTTTTCAATGACCTCTCCAATTTGAAAACTCTAGATTTTCTTCACAAATCAGATCCCTTATCCTTCCCTTTCGTCCATTCTATTCATCTTTGATCTTTCTTCTCTATCGATCTCTTCTTCTTTCCTATACAGTTCTCACTACCAATTCTCCCTCTTTCTCTCTGTATCTGTCGGGTAAGAATGAAGAAAAACAGGCTGTTTTCAGCTACGGACTCGCCTCCCCCAGTCCCTTTCCCCTCCCTTCCCTCTCCCTCCTCTCCCCTCCTTCCTCCTCTCTCCTCCCTACCCTTACTCCCTTACTCCGAACATTGCTGGCACTCAACGGTAAACAAAAATCATTGGTTGACTACTTACTCTCTTCTCTTTTCTCTCTTCACTCTATCCTTTCTTCCATTCAATCGATCAATAAAGTTCCCTCTCTTCACACAATAATGTGAATTCTCAATGATGATGTGAGATTCCCTCCCTCCGTCATCTCTCCTCCCCTCTCATCCCCTCCCCCCCCCTCCTCCCCTCCTCTTTCTCTTTCTTCTCGTCTTCTATCCAATATGTGTTATGTTTTATCGGCATCTGTCAAGCCTGAAAGAGAAGAAAGAAAATGAGAAAGAATAGAGAATGAAGATAAAGAAATCGATGAATCGATAGAACTTTCCAATTGTGAATGAAATGATTGAGTGGTCCATGATTGTACTCCCACCACCTTCCTCCCTTCTCCTCCTCCTCCCCCTCCCCTCCACACCTCTCTCCCCCAACGTCCCCTCTCTCATCATCCCACCTCCCACCTCCCTTCCTCCCTCTTTCTGATCTACCAAATATCGACAATTGCCGTCATGATTTCTCTCATTTCTAAACCCGTTTCTCTCTACCTTTCACCTTTAGCATCAATCCCTTCCCTTCCCTTCCTCTCTTCTCTTTCCTTCTCTCTCTCTCTCTTCTTCTTCACTCTTCATACGAAACCTTGAGCCTTGCCCACCTACTTTGAGAGGGCCTATCCCTGTACCATTCATTCTCACCTCCCGTTCACTCGCCTCCCCCCCCCCTCCCCCCCCCCTTTCCCCCCTTTCACTCCCTCCATCAATATTTTTGTGATCCTGTTCCATTGTAATACTCTTCTTCCCAGACTCTTCTCTTGAATTCTCAATTACTCGTAGATTACTACAATTCATTACTTGTATCTCTTGAGAACGAGTTCGATCTCATTCCCCCTGTTCCCTCCCCTAGTCCCTCTTCCCCCCCCTCCCCTCCCCTCCCCTCCCCTCACCCATCCCCCCTCTCTCCTCTCTTCTAATCGATTACTGTATTACCTTGTTGACTGTAGTGCATACAAAGAGTGAGGAGGGAGGTATTCTCTTCTCCTTTCTCACTTTTATTAATATTTATCAATGTTTAGGGACAGATTTGAGCATTCTTCAGAGACACCTTAGTCTCTCCTCCCCCGCTCTCTCCCTCTCTCCCTCTCTCCCTCTCTTCCCTTTCCTCTCCCTCCTCTCCCTCTAAACTTCGCATGTCTCTTGTTTCCGCCTAGCGAGTTGGGGGATGCAGACTCTTTTGATTCCTTCCCCCTCCTCCCTTCCTCTCTCCTCCCTTCCTCTCTCCTCCCTTCCTCTCTCCTCCCTTCCTCTCTCCTCCCTTCCCCCTCCTCCCTTCCTCTCTCCTCCTCCCTTCCTCTCTCCTCCTCATTCTCTCTCCTACCATTGAATTTTCTATCTGCAAGGTATTCTCAACTGTCCATTTTCACTACTCGAGGGAATTATTTTGTTATTCGTTATTCTCTTTTTTTTCTCATTCCCTCTGACAATCTTCTCTCTCTTACAATTCTTCACTCTCTTCTCTTTCTTCTATCTCTTCACTCTCTTCAATTGATATGATCTGTAATTCGATAGCTTATCGCCTCTTCATTCATACATACAACCTATGGTTGTCTCACTCAAACCGGATGGTCATTCATATCTCCATACTTTGATCTACTCTTACAATACATATATTCATGATGAATCAAATATTGATTGATCAATCTACTCGATTTGATTGATTGTATTGATAGATGGATGTTATGTAGTAGTGATTGAATGGTATCACAATCTGGTTATCTCCCTTCTCTCTCTCTCTCTCAATCATTCGATGTATTCCATTCTCTTCTTCAGTTGTCATCATCACCATTTCATTGTACTCTATGTTATTCTGTTTCCCTCTCTCTCTTTCTATCTATCATTATCTCTCTTCTTTCTTCCTCTCACAATCTCTCTTTACTCACCTTTCACAATGTCCTTCTCTACCTCTCTCAAAACATCCTGCAAATCTTGTTATCGATTCATTCTCTTTACTCTATCATATAATCTTTATTGTAATTCTACCATATTCATCAATGATTCTGATAATTTCATCAGCCTTTTCCTCCTGTCTCTCTCTTACTCTTATCTCTCATATCGTCGTGTTATTATTATTCCGTTCCGCCAGTATCTCTCCGCACCATCTCTCTATCTCTCTTTATCACTATCAATATTCCTTCTTACAGTAATCTCTCTCGGGCTCTCGTCCCGATTATCGATCGGGCGCCTACAGTACCACCCTGAGGCCCATCTTGTACAGTATCATCTTACGATAACCCGTCTAGCGGGTACATCAGTTCTTCTACGTTAGTCTCTCTCTTCTGTCGTCTAGTCGATTCGTCGTCCTACCGTACTACCTACCGTAATCAAATCAGAAAGTAATCAATAATGGACACAACGACGAGTCCTGATCATGCTGACCACGAGAGTGAGGCACAGCTTAATGCTGATTCGGATGATGGATCACCCGTTCAAGACCCAGGGTACGGTATCCCTCTTATTCATTCATTCTTATTATCGGAATATTCATACAGTAATTGATTACAGGAAGATGTTCATCGGAGGACTCAGTTGGCAGACAACTGCTGGTTAGATTATTGATTGATATACGAGAATATGGTGTATGATCATCCAAGTAGTAGATTATTGGTAGTGACAGACTGGGTTGAGTTGTTTTCCATACGGGACACTCACAATCTCTGTTTTGCCCGTTTGACCACCTCTTCTGACGGTGTGGACAAGAGAGAGAGAGAGAGAGAGAAAGAGTGACTACGATGAAGGGGGAATATCACCAGTCTCCGTACCATCCAGTGATATAGAGTAGGCATTCATGATAAACAGTAGAGTTGGATAAGGAGAGAAAAGACTGGTTAGTCGTCAGCAGTCATCAGCCAACATAACAAATACTGGAGGAAAATGATAGGATAGCAATATTGATTACTTACTGATTACAGAGGGTCTACGAGACTACTTCGGTCGATTCGGCGAAGTAAACGAATGTATGGTCATGCGAGATCCCGCAACGAAACGGGCAAGGTACTGTATATCATAGATGTCAACTATTTTGCTTGAAATTTTGCCTGGATTTAAAGTAATCACACACTTTATTCAAAATAACTTCTATTGCAATGATTTTTTTAAATGAAGAAAAAACAAAATTCATTAAAAATTTGGTAGATCAAAATTATCAATGTGTCCTAGCGGAAGTCACGGTGAGGTTACGGTAGTTTCCTGATTTCGCGCCACTTTTGGGGGCAATTCTCATTTTCGCCTATTTTCTTGAAATATAAGCAAATATTTGTTTCGCAGAGGTTTCGGGTTCATCACCTTCGCGAATCCGAACAGCGTCGATAAAGTTTTGGCTGTCGACGAGCACGAATTGGACGGAAAAAAGGTGATTTCATTTTCGTCGTGTGTGGGCCTACTTTCGTCATTCCTATTCCTTACGCTTACATGCTTATTCCAGATTGATCCGAAGGTCGCTTTCCCGAAACGAGCACAAACTAAGGTAGGTTTTACTCATGTTTGTCAATTGTATCCGTTGTATCTCGGTTCACTTTTTTCATTGATTTTCTCACGTTTCTCAAGTTGCTACTCAAATTACGCTTCCATTTTCTGGTTTTCACTCTCCATGAGATTCCGTATGACTGGTGGTGCTCAAAAGACAACAATACTGCGTGACACTTTGGTCCCCATGGGTATAGAAGTGTCTTCTCACTCTCCCCGTTTCATCTCTCTCATGTCTCTTTCCGTTATCTCCCGTCGTAGCAACTCTTACCTGGCTTCTCAATCGTGGCTTCTTAGTCCTCATTCGGTGCAGCTCTCATATAATTTCCTAGACCCTTAATATTTCGTCATCAATTTCCTCGTATTGAGATGAATTTCGTAGGTATTCAATTGTGGTGTTTTCAGATGGTGTGCATTCTTGCTTTAAATTTCTCATTATGCCTCTCTATGTTCTTAAATCATTGCATATTTTATCTTGTGTAGCATCTGCTTACTCGCTGAGGGGATTAAAGTCTCTGGAATGAATTACTGGCAGCATCATAAGCGTCTTAATTCTTCTCTTTACTCTACTCATCTGCTCGCTCCCTCTATTGATTGACATATTCCTATGCTACGACTTGCGTGGGAATGGTGACCATGCCAACCATTTGAATAGCAGCTTATATTCACTTCCGAATTCAAGGAAATACGACGATCTTGTCTACTAGTAAACTCTTAGTGAACACCAAACTCCGCCTTCTGAAATTCCTTTATTGCCTGAGGGTTCACTCGCTCTCCTCCTCTTTCCTCCACTCTCCTCCCTCTGTAAACTCCGCCCCATCAGAAGGAAGTACACGAAAAGGGGTTGTACCTTTGTCAGTCCCCCATCGTTCCTTCTCTATTCTTCCTCTACCATATTCAACCATTTTCGAACCAATTCAACCCGCATTGACGATGCTTCAGCAGGGAGCGACTATGATCAATCCAACGGTGTGTTGTTCATTTATCTCCCCCTCCTACTCCTCTCTCTCTCTCTCTCTCTCTCTCTCTCTCTCTCTCTCTCTCTCTCTCTCTCTCTCTCTCTCTATCTCTCTTGCGCGTTGCCAACATCGAATAATGATCTGTTGCTTTTCGATGGATAATAATTATCCTTGTTTACGTGGTTGCATATGACTATCATTGTCATATGTATATCTAGAGCTAGTAGTGGGGTTGAATATGGGGATATATATGAATTGTCTATTTTGAAGGGTAGATAATGGACATGGAAAAGGGGGAGATGATCTCCATTCTCTCTCTATTATCCCCTATCTCGTCTACTGGAAGAGGGACGTTGACACTTCACAGCACTCATATTGTTGACTATTGGATGGAAGGACTGTTCGCATACTGTAGAATGGAGGTGGTAGTGATTGATGTTTGGAGAGCATTTGGGATAGAATTTGTTGATTGTCAGGTGGTTTGCTCTGATTTTCTCTGAATGGGCTGTTGATTGTAGGTCTCTCTCTATCTCTATCTCTCTTTCTATCTACCATTTTCGGTGTGTGTCTAGTAACGTATGACTGGATCTTTTATTCGGCGATGGTTCCCTCTGGAGAAGAGTTCGCTTCCTTTTCGACTCTTGACATTCTCTCGACCCGTCCCTTCTACGAGTAATCACGACTTTCTATTCACCTTGGGTAATTGTCGATAAATGACTTAGTCGCCCAGACTTCTCTCTTCTCTTCCCTTGCTTCTTCTCCTCTCTCTTCTTTCTTCTTCTAAAGAGGAGCGAGTGAGGGACGAAGTCTTGAGAGCATGCATGCCCCAAGTGCTTTACTATGCTAAAGAGCAGAGAATAGAGGGTCGGAGAGTGATTGAAGGAGGCACAACGAAGAGGTGTCTATCCATCGTAAGCAAGGAGTCGAAAGAAGGATGGGTAGAGCTATTAAGGAAGGAATATTGTCAGATGATGGTCGTTAACTTCCCCATACAGTGGTGAATGGATCAGTGTATCTTCATCTGGACATCTCTTTTATCGAAAGACAATATCGAAAGATGTAGCATTGGTTGAAATGAGAATATTGAAATGTATACTTACTCGTCTTTCTTCGTATTTCATCCATACACACTCCATTCGCACTTATTCAGTCCTCCATACGGAAAGAGATTAAGGATTTCGGGAGAGAAGAGAGGAAAGGAGGCGAGTGGAAGAGTGGTCCTCACCTCAATTTTTGGAAGGCTGTAATTTAAGGGAGCTGAGATCCAGACTGAAGTCCTTGCAATTTCACTTGAATGAAATGAGGCCATATTCAGTAGATATTTGTAGAAAGGAAGAGTTTTGATATTATCCCAATTAATAGCTGGAGGAGTATTGCAGTATATCTCAGTCTCTTCCATCTCTGAATAGATTCCCTTGAGAGACGGAATCAAAGGAGAGATCAATCCAGGAGAGATGAGAATGGAGGAAAGAGAGCATTAGTGTTGCCTCCATTTTCAAGCCCATTATTACCATCTTTACCAATTTATTTAGAGATAGATTTCTCATCAATATTATGAAATATGTCTTTTTTGCATTTGTTGTGCGTTTTAATTTGCAGATTTATATTATTATTGCGTAAGACATATTAAATATAAATATTGCAGATGGTTGTGAAGACTAAGAAGGTATTCATCGGTGGTCTCTCTGCCAATTCAACTCTTGAAGATATGAAGGCTTACTTCGAGCAGTATGGAAAGGTAAGAGAGAGAGAGAGAGAGAGAGAAGAAGAAGAAGAATGATTCCCATCCGAGGGAAGGGGCATCCCACAATCCCCAGCATTTCCCCTTCTCGCAGTAGACGCCACTGAACTGAATTGAGTCTCCGATTTCGATGGAGTGGAAGAGAAAGGGAACCATTCTCTCCCCTCTATTTCTCTTGTACCTTCTCTTCTCCCTATTCCTTCCCTTTCTTCCTTCCTCCCTCCCCCTCTCTCTTGGACTCGTCTCTGATTTCACCTTCTTCAGAGTGGTTCATCCCCTTCCTCCCAATGGATATATGGAAGGAAGGGAAGGGGAGGGAACTCATCGTTACCTTAGAAGGGGGAGAGGGACACCAAAAGTGTATGAGTGTGAGAATGTGAGTGGGGAATCCCGTGAGAAAGAAGAAGAGGAGATGAGATGGTTGAATGGATTAATTACAGGTGGAAGATGCAATGCTCATGTTCGACAAGACGACACAACGTCATAGAGGTGAGGAAGGGGGAGGGATCAACTCATCTATCAACATTCATTTTACCATCGAAAAAAATGTTTCTAAAAATCGATAATTCGTGTTATGGTCTACAAATGATTTTAAAAGTAAATCAGCTATTGAAGGATGATTTTTTTTAAAATCCTCACATGAAAATGTTTTTGTGTGTGGTCATGGTTTTTATCATTTGTGTGGATGTACATGTGTCTCGATAATGAGCATACGAAGAGAAAGAAAGAGAAAGAGACGAAGAAATCACGCCCAATTTGAATGTGAAATTGACGGGAAGTAGAATAGGGAGTGGAAGGGAGGAACGAAAGCATAAGGAGTACTCATTGAATAGGAGACAACGAGGGTTGATGTACAACTATCTCTATTCTCATTGTCAGCTCTATCAGTCGCATCATACATATTCATTTTTGTTTTGACGCTGTGGTTCCTTTCAAAGTGAGCGAAGAGTGGAATGAAAATAGAGATACTGGGAGACTGAATAGTAGAAGAGGAGCTTAGATGTCTTAAGCATGATAAGCATTGAATGAGTGATGGAAGAAGGAAGGGTTGGATTAGGGAAGAGGAAGAGACGCCTTCCTGGGTTTGTTGATATACTTGTGTTGTGGGATGTGTATACCTTCTTACTGATGGAGATAGATTGTAAGGTGAGAATAGAGATTGAAGGGAGGAAATGGACCAATTACTCTGAATGTGAGAGGGAAGGAGTCTTGTATAGGAGTAGAAGAGAGAGAGCGCGATGTCGTATTCGTGTCCCGTCCCATTCCATTCATATTGTCAATGCTCTTATTTCCTCCCTCTCATCTCGTATCTCACAGATGTGTTGTGGATAAGAAAGAACGGAGGGGAGAGGGAACGGGGTTACTATCTCGCTAGTCGATATTTATTTTTTTGTAGTCGATACGCATATGTTTTTCTATTGTGCCATTGAGGAATCTAAAATAAGTATTGAAGTGATGGGGATTATGAGGTTACAAGTGGAGGAGCGAGAATGATAATGGAAGTAGAAGAGGGAAGAAGGGAGAGACACTTGAGATGGATGAGATTGAAGATGAGAAATGGAATAGAAATATGAATATTGTGGAGAGAGAGGGGGGGGGGGGGGGGGAGGAACGATGTGAAAGGGACGAGTTTATAATGAGATGATGGGAATCTTGTCGTATTGCAGGATTCGGATTCATTACTTTCGATTCGGAAGATGTGTCTGATAAAGTGTGTGAGATTCACTTCCATGAGATCAATGGAAAGATGGTCGAGTGCAAGAAAGCTCAGCCAAAGGAGGTGAGTGAAGGGAAGGGGACTTATTGACTCGTGTCTATTCAGGTGATGCTTCCTGTTCAATTGAACAAGTCTCGTGCAGCTGCAGCTCGTAATCTATACGGTCTCGCACCTGAACAACTCATTGGTAAGTGATTCCCCTCTGTTCCCGTCCTCTCTCTCTCTCTCTCTCTCTCTCTCTCTCTCTCTCTCTCTCTCTCTCTCTCTCTCTCTCTCTCTCTCTCTCTCTCTCTCTCTCTCTCTTCACTTGACGACAACTCGATTGCAGCTGCATACGCTACTTGCATGCCTCGATTCAACTATGGCAATCTCGGATATCCTATCATCGGTGCCACTGCTTCTGGATGTAAGTTAATGAGTGCGAGAGAGATGATTGAGAGGGTGAAAAGAGTGGTTGGCTCTCTTCAGACATGGGTCAACAGCAGTTCGCCACTCCCTATTATCACTTCTAAGTCCCTGTCATATCTCCCTTCATCCCTTATCCCAAATGATTGATCGGGTGAGCTGGTAGAAAGAGTCTCAATCTAGTGTGGGACTAGCTCACCCTTAGTCGTCTCTTCCTTTCCCTCTTTGATCTTTGATCTCTTATCTCTTCCCCCTCTCTCATCTCTTGGTTGCCTCTAGTGAGGACAAAAGTTCATCCAGTAGAATGTTATTTCCTCTAACCTATTTATCAGTTGATCTTTGATCTTTGTTGTCTGAAGTGAGCAACTCTGATCACTTGGGTGCATACATATGCATTGATCACACACGTCTGGTTTGGTATTGTGTCATGGCACTCATTATATGCTTATACCATAGTGAGAGGGTGGATAGTAGTTGAAAGGCTACCGTATACACATAGGTGCATTCGGGAATAAATTAGATGAGTTGTCGATTGTAGTTGGAGGATCTACAATGCCTTGTGGTATACTCGGACAATATTCTACCCTTGTTCAAGATGGGAGAAGACTACTCACTTATGCTCATGATACATCAGGTCTCCCATTCCATCTCTCAATTGTATATCTATCTCTCCCATGGCGCATTAGATGTATACGGTGGCTCGTTCTAGTTATCGATTAGCAACCATTAGTAAGATGTACCCATGGTGATTGATATTATTGAATGGCCTCTTCGCATGATATACAGTAGATCGATGCATAGACTACAGTAGTTACAATATGAATAGAATGAATGAATAATGATTATATTTGAGTGTTCCCTGGAGCTGGTGGAGGATTGGCTGGTTACTCTGGTCTTCCTTCTTCTCCTGGTGGAAGCAGCACTGGTGCTCCACGAGCCAATACGGTACCTTCCCCTCCTCCCTCCTCCCCTCTCTTCCTCTAGGCCAGTGTAGTCATTACAGGCTGCATACGATGCTGCTGCTCTCTTTGGATTCGGTGCCACTGCTGATCAATTTGCAATGTATAGTCAGCTGAATCAATCTGCAGCTGCTGCACAACTTCCTCATGTGTATCACAAGGTGAGATAAATATGAAGAATGAAGGGAATACAACACAATGATGTAAGTCATTCCAGTAATCATCCATTCTTCATCTCAATCTATCGATCTGGCCATTGGATGATCTACTCCTTCTCTCTTCTGTTGTATCTCCCCTCTATCTACCGTATCCCCCAATCAGTTTCCTTGTATCGATCTGCTTAGACGGTGTTTTTGTCCTTGTCCTTCCCTTACTTCGCAACCTCTTCTTCCCATTTTCCATCGATTGTAGTAGTATCGGAGTAGTGACCCTTCCCTTCTCTCTTCCTTTTTCTATCCCAGTCGACAGCATTACTTTCAATTCTCTTGCTCTGTCTTGATCATTAGATTCAATCTGCTTAGTTGATGTACTAACCCTCACTCTCTCATTTCATTCCATTCTATCGATACTTAAAGTGTTGATATCAATGATTGAGTGGAGAGTTCCTTTCTTAATTCCATTAGTTTTCTCTCTAGTTTGCACTTCCCCCATCCCGATTGTGAAAGAAAAGACTATTTATGTATATGACCCTATTAGCTTGTTCCATTAATGCTGCGGAAAAAGTAGGGGGAGGAAAGAGAAGAGGAAAAAATCGGGTGGAAAAAGTCAAGAGAGGAATTCAAAAATTTGAATTCCCGCATTTTTCGTTATTTTGAAATATCTCGGTTCCCATTGATGCTAGCCACTTGAAACTTGGTTTATAAGGTATAAAGGTGTCCGAAAACCTCTATTTAAATTTTTGAGTCGCTAGCTCTACGGGGAAGCGAGATACTGAAAAGAGCGCGAATTCAAAATTTTGAATTCCTCCTTTTCCTCCCTTTTGACTTTTTTCCACCCGAGGAGAAAATCTCCTCTGAC
The DNA here is from genome assembly GCA_000180635.4 of Pristionchus pacificus. NCBI lineage: Eukaryota > Metazoa > Nematoda > Chromadorea > Rhabditida > Neodiplogasteridae > Pristionchus > Pristionchus pacificus. The sequence continues at coordinate 11,516,485 of CM026577.1, forward strand.
TTTTTCCGCAGCATAAGATTGTCGTCTATTCTATAGAGTCTCTTACTCTAATCTCCCCTGATGTACCATCTGTCCCCTTACTTTTCCCATTATTTTCTCTATTACTTGTTCCCGTAACTACTATATCCGGTGACCTTTTTTTTACTACCCTCTTAGTAATTTGCCTTGATATTTTCCCAACTATCTTTTCCTCTTTTCTAATCTGTCCCAATACTTTGTTTATACTTTTCCCCTATCTTTTGTTTCTCTACTAACGTTCACTTGTCACCTTTTCCTCTTCTCTTTCGATTGATATGTTTGTGTATGTCTTAGAAGCCCCTGACCCCATGTCTTGATACTACTGTACCCTCATCTAACCTTCCCTGTCTCCTACCGTACCCCTCCCCTTCCCGTCTCCAATCCGAGTTTGGTCTTGTTACGGTAGTAGTTGTTTATGTCCTTGATGAGTTCCAATATAAGGTATCTCCTTGGTCTCTCTCTTCACTCTTCCTATCATCGCATCTTTATTCTGTCTATCCTCATTCGTCGTCTGTTGGAGAGACACTTACACCACACATGCACACAACACGAGACATTTGACTGTCCTAGATGATTGAAGTGTCACGAATAATATCGTTGAGAGCGGCACGATTCCTTTGTTCCATCTCTTACCTAACTTCACGATACCGTACTCACCCTAACTCGTATCGATCGATGTAACGGGTACCGTAGTGAGTATTGTGAATCGGCCAGTCACTAGATTGAGATTCTACCGTAATCCCTCCTACTTTCCCCCGAGTGAATGATAGTTGGTTGTCGTGACAAGAGTCGCTTATCTTCCTTCCCGCTGTATATCTGCCCCGTTTTCTTGATCGATTATCGATTGATGTCACAACGTACAATTGTGGATAGTGATAGATGAGGAGGAGGAATGTAAGTATGAGAGAGAGAGATGTTCCTTCCCTCGAGTTACCAGTATCTACCGTACTACGCGCTAGTGTTTCTTACATTATTAGATCAGTGAATCTCGTTGATTCCATTTATTGTGTAGATCAACTCGATAAGTGAATTGACCGAGATGGAGAGTGAGAGAGAATCCTTAGGCTAGTGCTCTCCGCTTTTTCACCTCTCGCTCCTTGACTCATCCCAGTGATGGATCAATGTAAAAGAGGCACTAAAAGGGTGATGAATACTGAAGCCGCTGCCAATCTACCTCATACTGAGATGAGAATAGAATGATGAATATTCCAATCGAAAGATTGATCTATCATTTACTATTCTCATACTCATACCCCTTTCCTTCTTTCTCCCCCCAGTAAGAACACATTGTTCAATTGTCTCCTTCCTTTGATCTAATCTGAGCTCCCTTTGCTCAATCCATCGATTTCTCTTTTTGTAATTGAGTCGTTGAGCGACATTTCCTTCCTTTGGCCCAACCTCCTTTTTAGACTCTGCCTTTTCCACTTCAAATAGGATACACCCAGTTTTCACACCACCAACTAACCGGTGCTGACCTCTCCCAACCCCGTTTATAGTTGTTCTATGTAACTTCAGTAATCATTAAATGGATTCAAGTTTCCTTCTTTGATTGTATTTTATGTGTAATATAAGGCTCATAAACGTCTTCGAAACCAAATCTCATACGTTTACCATCTGCAAAATTATATTATTAAAGGTGCATGCATTCAAGAGTTGACAAGATCGCTGAACAATGATCTGCGAATGAAATGAAGAAAACACAACAGATAGAAATGAACCCGAGGAAGCATTCGGGAGTATTAAATACCATTGATCCACGAATAAATTAATATTGCCTTCTATTTGAAGTGTTACCGTAATGGTTTCCGTATCGATTGGGAGTTGAATCGTTTCGATAGCTTTGCCCATTGTTTCGATAGTCTGGAATTGACAGAAATAACTTAAATATATAAATGAGTAAACCTCGATAATCTGTGCTTCCTCCTCTACCACCACTTCCTCCTCCTCCTCGCTCTCCACTTCCTCCTCCTCCTCGCCCTCCACTTCCACCGTTATTCCATCGATCACTCTCTCTTCTCTCATAACTTCGCCCTCCTTCACTTCTTCGATCATAACTATTATCTCTTCGATTATCTCTATCGTAAGAATTCCTCGACGAAGAAGAAGGGTCGATTAGGGAAGGCATGCTCCCCCTCCAGTCAGCCTGACAATATACTCTTAAACCCATATCTAAGTTTGTACAACAACTAACTGGAGGGCCATTGAATCCTGGAGGTATATTGTATCCCGCCATTACCGAAGGATGAACTCCTCCTTTATAACAAAATGAGTATATAACAAATATGTTATCGTTGGTGGTTTGCATTTGAAAAAAAGAAACTACATAAATTACTAACCTGGTCCATAAGGAATTGACGTGAGAGGAGAGTGGTGAACATTTCCGTTAGCTGAAAAGACGTTAGTATGAGATGTCGTAAATAAATAACAAAAATTAAGAAAAAAATGCAAAATCTTACGGGTGACAAAGATATTTGGTGGGATAGGAGGTGGAGGAAGTATCATCCCACTAGAAAGCGAATTCAACAGGTAACTTCCATAATCACCGTGTCCAGTAGGAGTCGAATTCAATCGAGAATTTCTCTGTTCTTCCTGTTTCCGCCGGTATGCTTTTTCCTGATAAAGTAAAGTAAAGTAAAGAATTAAGAAATAATAAAAAGAATTCCTGATAAATTAAGAAAACTTCGAGGATGAACAGAAAATTATCAAAATCAAATAATTAAAAAATAGAAGGAACCTGTTCGGTGCCCATCTTCGGTTTAACATTGAGCGGTGTATTGAATAACCGAATCTATAAACAGAAAAGTAGAATGAGTGAGTGCATGAGCTATAAAAGTACCTCATCGAGTGTTTCAACGGCGAAGAGAACGCTTTCAGGGTGCACGAATGCGACTAGAGCGAAGTCTCGACCACCTGTGTCATTTTTCTTGACAAACACAGTCTCGACGGGACCAACCTGATGCATTTTACGATATTTAACGACATACGACTTGTCAAAACACTAGAATAGATACCTGAATGAATAACTCTTTTAGCAAGTCCTCTGTGACTTCAGCGGAGAAGTTTGTGATGTACACTGACCGCTCATCTTTACTAGCCATTCCTGAAAGATATTTATAATGAAAAAAGAAGGACAAAAAACAACATAAAACACCGAATGCATTCGCGAATGCAGAACCAAATAATTGGTTATAGGGACATGCAAACCGGGAAATTAAAAATGAGAGCCGGGGAGAGGTATGTGCCACTAGTGGTAAACGTCGCACTGTGGGAATTCAAAAATAAGTTGTAATTTTGTTTTTCCTAATTAAATCACAATTTAAGAGATGTGCCTCTCCGTTTTCTACTGAAATTACAAGTACACATAGTTTCTAATGCAAAATAAAAATTAGAAAAAAATTCGTGGAGGCGAACAAATCAAGCCTCGAAAAATGGTTGATTTTGAATTTATTATATCAGTGCGTTCGCCTAAGAATCGCACAATTTCCGAGATTTTCGGTACAGATAAAAATCACCATATGGGTTTTTGCTATTTTATGATAGGTCTAGGTGCCCTGCAGCGATTTCTGTTAATGAGATGGTCATAATTAGCTAATTTGCATAATTACATGATCCCAAAGTTTGACCACTTTTCACTTTGATGGTTGTAACTCAGCGGAGAGATGTCCGATCTTCACAAAAAAATTGGCTCGACTAATCTTGATGTGCTGAATCCGGGTATGTATTTTGTTAATGCAAATTCAGAATTTGGATTTTCCACCAAAATTTCAACCTCCGATTTCTCGAAAACAAGGCCGAATACCTCTCTAATTTTTTGATATGTTGTGTGTTTGGACTTGGGCTATCGAACGGGCACAAGAAAAGCTCAATCGGAGGATGCGTTGAGAAGTTACATGAGAAAAACGGAAGACGTATAATGGAGGAAAACTCATCAATTCACCCCGCTCACTCAGCCTGCGCGGTCAGAATGAGATTTGCGCGACGAAAAGTGAAGAGTTTCGAGGCGCTAATCCAATTATTCTCACTCCAATCATTCATTCTTTGCCGCGCAGGCTGAGTGAGCGGGGTGAATTGATGAGTTTCCTCCATTATAAGTCTTCCGTTTTTCTCATGCAACTTCTCAACGCATCCTCCGATTGAGCTCTTCTTGTGCCCGTTCGATAGCCCAAGTCCAAACACACAACATATCAAAAAATTAGAGAGGTGTTCGGCCTTGTTTTCGAGAAATCGGAGGTTGAAATTTGAGTGGAAAATTCAAATATCGAATTTGCATAAACAAAATACATACACGGATTCAGCACATCAAGATTAGTCTAGAGCCAAATTTTTGTGAAGATCGGACATCTCCCCGCTGAGTTACAAACGTCAAAGTGAAAAAGTGGTCAAACTTTGGGATCATGTAATTATGCAAATTAGCAAATTATGACATATCATTAACAGAAATCGATGCAGGGCACCTAGACCTATCATAAAATATCGAAAACCCATACGGTGATTTTTAGCTGTACCGAGAGGGATTCGATTCTTAGGCGAACGCACTGATATAGAGTGCGAGTTTTTAGATGTGCCTCCTCATTTCTACTTTTGATTCGTTCTATGAACTAGAAATAATGCTTCAGCAAAAAAATAGACAATTCGGTGGGGGCGAACCTTATCAAAAAGAGACTCATATGTTCAGTGAAATCAGGGCTCTATTCGTTTTGTTTGCGAATTACAACCTGTTTCTTCCACATTTCATGAATCACATATGATAACTAGACACTGTGAAAGCCTTTAAAGAAGGCGTCCCACGAACGGCGCGAGCGATTATGCAAAGTGAGGAATGGGAGAGAGCGCTCTCCTCGTTTCGCACACTCTCTAGCTCGTTGCCTGCGTTTCAGGGTCAGTTGGCGCACAGCCAACTGCTCATATCTCAGTTCAAACGAAAATTGAACACATGGGAGTTTCGAAAGTGTTATCGTGTTGCCATGACCTACTATCTCACAACAAGAACTCAGTTAGCCAGATATTCGTGGGACGCCTTCTTTAAGGTATATTTCTTATTAATCAGCTACACGTTGATTAATTGAGGTGCCGCTACAGTATGCCAAAATTAAATAAGTTCCATGTACGTTCTATACGACGAGAAAAATACTTATATACTTGTCAATTATTGGTCAAGTAAAATTGCTCCATCTAATAGAGCGAAAAATAAAAGAAGGAAAAGCATTTGAAAATATTCGCATCTGACATGTGAAAATAAAGTGACCAAATGAACCATGCACTCGCTGGCACCACACCACGAGGGGTGGGGCTAAGAATGGGTGCCTGTATCTCGCTTGAATAAAATTGTTTCAAATTTCTGGATGTGCTATCGTGATTCTGCACGCCCGATAGCCGCATAACCGAAAAATAGGAATTTTAAATAGAGTTTGAAATTTTACGTGAACGTCCCTAAATTGGTTACCAAATTTTGAAGAGAAACGTAGAGCTGTGTAAATTACTACCACTTTGTGCAGCACAACTGCTATCCAACGGAAATATGACTACAAACTACAATTATCATATGGAATTTTTCTGTCTTTCGTTCGAAATTTCGTCCATGTTCATTCTTTTCATTAGTTCAATTTTTTCACTCTTCTTCAGGAATGAGCCACAATCAAGCTGATGACGATGATCAAAAGGGGTATACTTGGGAAGCCGGATATGCTGACGGTCAGCACTTTTCAATTTGTTTTTCGCAAGTTTGATCTCCCTGTGTACACACATGTGTCGAAGTTTCCGTTTAATATTTTCATGCAGGTCTCAATATTCGTGAAGTTCTCGAGGAAGATGAAGGTGGTTCAGTGGAGAAAGCGATCGGAAGATTACTTGCTAATGCACGAAGAAAACAACGAGCGACTGAGAAACCAGCAAGAGTTCGACTGGGAATCGTTAGTTATTTAGATAATCCTGGTCCTTAATGTATATTCTGCAGATGCGACACGTGTACGTAGTGGTTGACTGCTCTCGATTCATGGCTAGTAACTCCATTCCTCCTTCTAAGCTCAGAATGGTTCTATCTGTCAGTTTTTATATTTAACAGTTGAATATTCTTAAATGAATGATCTTATTTCTGTGAAAATTGTATCATTCAAGGCAATAGATATCTTCTTGGACAAATTCTTCGAGCAGAATCCAATTGCTCAAGTGGGAGTGATATTGTGTAAGGATCGAAAAGCTGAGAGATATGTCTCATTAACAGGTACGGTCCCCTTTATGAATATATAATGAATGAGATGTTATATCAGGGAACATTCGTCAGTTGAAGGAAGCAATGGGTGTAGTACAAGAGCAACAATGTGCTGGTGATTTCTCCCTTCAGAATGCACTACAATTGGCTCTTACCAATCTACAAGATCTACCGGGACACGTAAGACTTATTTCAATCGTCATATTGAGCTAATGCTATTCTGTTGAGTGTTATCATTGTATATAATGTGAATGTATAGGTATCACGAGAAGTGATCGTTATCGCAGCAGCCTTCTCTACTGTAGATCATGGATCAATATTTGCTACTGCTGAATCATTGAAGGTTTCTCTATTTTCTCCTGAAATTTATCGTTACTAATGGAGATATAATTTTATAAAAGAAAGGTCATTTGCTTCTGGTCGGACCGACCTGGTTGTGCCCTAATACTAACGCATTTTCCTCACTTGCGGCTCAAAGATTCTCTTCGGAAAAATTGAATTCTTTAGGCAGGAAAAGTGCGTGTCTCAGTGATTGGAGTGGGAGCGGAAGTTTACGTGTACAAGAGAATCGCCAAGATGACTTCTGGTTTGTATTCATACTTTCTCTGTCTCTTCATTAGCTGAATTAATACTTTCCCTTCTCTCTTTTCCATGTCAATATCTCTGATATCAGGTCGATATGATGTGGCAGTAGATCCAGAACACGCTCGATTGCTTCTCTCTGCTCACACAACACCACCACCAACGAATAAGTGAGGAAGATAAGGGGAAGGGTAGGGGATGATGTGTGTCTCTCTCATTGAAGGAGTGTCGAATGTAATGCAGTTCGTGTTGGATTTCCTTCTCACGAAGAGATTGGAATGAGAAGTTTCTGTCTCTGGTTAGTCCTTTCCTTCTCTACCATATTTCTTCCCTTTCAGCCATCCTGATTCCGGTCCCATTTCATCTCGTGGTTTCCTATGTGTTCAATGCGGATCTCGTCATTGTTCACTCCCTGTCGAATGTAAAGTATGCAAGTTAACACTCGTATCTGCTCCTCAACTAGCAAGAGCATTCAGGTACTGTAGGGAAGAGAAGGGTTACGGTAGAATAATGAATGGAATTGTAGACATCTTCTTCCATTACATCCATTCGATGCTCATGAGGATGAAGTGAAGAGTGACAAAGATGGAGATGAGGTAAGAGAGGGGAGAGAAGGATGGAGGGAGAAAGTATTGATATCAGGAAGTAGAAGAAGAGTGTACTGGATGTTGTTGTCCTCTCGATAATGCTCGATATGTGTGTAGTGAATGCAAGTGAGTAAAAGAGAAGGAAGAATCTACTCAATCATTCTCTCTTTTCAGAAGTTGTTTCTGTTTCGATTGTGATGTGTTATTACATGAGTCTCTTAATATCTGTCCCGGATGTACTTCATGATATCCCTTTGACCATTTCTCTTTCCCTGTGTCTCATACTTTGTTATCGAGTTATACGAGATGATCTCATAGTTGTATAAAGATTAATATCAAATGAATTTGAGGACAAGGAGCATTGAATACAGTTCATAGCTAGATAGATGAAGAAGAGAGTGAGTGAATAGAAGAGGAAGAGACAGTAAATCGGATGTATCCTACTTTCACTAGTTGATTCATCCCTCTAATTACGGTATTGATGAATAGAGAGGACTTCCCTCTATAGGTTATACTCCATCCTCTATCCTTCCTTCTCTTCTCATTCAATTCATCTCTTCATTCCTTCATTCTGTCGTTACCATGTAGATCATTCTTCTCTTTACTCAATTACCTGTTCTCTTTGTTGTTATGGCACATCTTGCCCCCTACTCTTTTTTTGCCAGATAATTACCGTACTCTTCTCTCTTTCTCCTTTCGGTATGGGACACTCTTACCCCTCCCTCCCTCTCTCTGATTGCTTGTAGTCTCGAAGAATAAGAAGTGTCTCCCCCAGCTACTCAAAATAGGGGATCATAATGACAGTGGTGGTTACAAGGTCGAAGAGAAGAAGGGATGGTAGGTCACAACGAATGACTTCATTCCCGTTCTACCATCTGTCTCACTATTGACAGATGGATGACCTAATATCCTTCTTCCTTGTTCACTCTTAACTTTCATCTACATTCTTTATTTATCTGTTGTCCATTCCAGAATATTCTGTCTTCAATAGATAATCGGTAGTTATTCGTTGAGATGCGCCAACGGCGTCGAAGAATTCACATCTTCCTCGTCCTTCTTATTCTCACTCAGGTATGATAGATGAGATATGAATGATATATCGTAATCTCAGATATGTGAGGGAATGGTTGATTCGTATGTGAGAACAGGAGTGACACAATCTCAAATGGATCCTATTCATCCAACAATAGGAAGAGATCCACCCAGAGTTAATGGTCTGTTTATTATCTGTATCAAGATAATTAGTGGAATGTTCGTATATCAATTACTCTTTAATCTTGTCTTTGTCTTTCATCGTTCGTTCCTCCAAATGATTCAATGTGATCAATCTCTTCTCTTCAGCAGTCTCAGCAATGTGCAGTAGCGATGGCATCACAGCTTCCCTTTCATTCGATCGTCCTTTCTCAGGCAAAGTAAGTCTTCATCTCCATCATCTTCTCATTCATTTCTTCTTTCATCTCAGATATATTCTCGTGATTATTCTCTTGCGCCTGAGTGTATCTATTACAATGGAGCAGGTCAACATACAGTTCTCTTCTCTATTCCAGCCCATAGATGTGGAACCAAATTAACGAGAACAACCAGGAATGTGAGTATCATTTCTTCTGTGAATCATCTCTTCCTCTTTCTACTCTTTTCTCCCTCACTAGATCATTCTTGTCCTCAGTGTATATAATTGACTCGTCTCGCAACCTATTTATTGACCTCCTCCTTCCCATTCATCCCCCCCCCCCTCTCTTCCTCTCCCCTGTAATTCACACTCTTCATATGGGGTTAAGAAGCGAAAAATCGAGTGAAGAAAGAAAACTAAAAAAAAAGAAAAAAACATCTTCTGAAAAAGAATATTAAATGTGCTCAATGATGATCAATAAATCTTCTGAATTATTAATCCATCAATTACCTTCCTCACTTCATTCACTTCGGGGAAATTTCCGGTCAAGGCCGAAACTGCGAAGTTCATGCTTCAAAAGATTCATTATTGAGTCACACAAAACAGTTTTCCAATTTTTCAAAATCTTCGTTAAAAAACGACTTGATTTCAGGTGATTGATCAAATGGAGAACAGAGTTTACGTACAGATGGATAAGGTATTATTTATATTCTATTTATATCTTCCAATTGATCCCTGATCTTTGATCTCTCAGGACACTCAAACTTCGCTGGATAAACAATTCGCATTCGTATGTCAATTAGCAGCAGGACAAGCAGAGATTGCAGCCAATGGAACTCATGATGAATACAAGTGAAGAGAGAAAGAGACACTGATAAGCTCCGCCCCCTTTCAGATTACCCCCTACTCCTATTTCTCCTCTTCAACTATCAACTTATATCGACAATCGTCTCTCAACTGATTCTCCAATGTGAGATCGTTTCTCTTTCTCTTAATCTTTCTCCATCTCAGTGGTACAACTCCATTAGCTGCTAAATCGATAGATGCTTATGCAAATCTTATGAAGGATCCCATCGTCCCTATCGTTAGTTATCGTTTTCTATCTTTCTTCAATTTCTCTCTCTCTTCTTTTTCTATTATGTCATTCTTAATTCAGAATTCTGATTCAATTCGTCGAGTCTCAGTCATTTCTCGTGACAATCACTTTGGTAATTGGCCAATCCCAGGAGCGAGACCGTTCAATACTCAAATGAAAGTGAGATGATGGATTCATTTTATCAATGATTGAATAATTGTAGCCAATAGCCTCGTGGCCTCATCTTCCTCCTTCTCCTACAGCCGTAACTCCTCCTTCGAGAGATGAATACGTTAGACCAGGTAGACACTCTCTTCACTTCTTCTTATCTCTTCCTCTTCACAGGTGGAATAACTCCATGGTATTCACGTTCTCAACCTCAATTTGCCCATTCAATCGAACCAATCGTATCTTCATTTCCATCCCTTCAACGGTATTTCTCCTTCTTCATCAATCTCTTCATATTCCCAATCTCAGTATAACTCCTCCTCTTGGTCCTCCTCTCACTCCTTCAACTCCTTCTCCTCGTGCTCCTCCCATGCCTCGTCCATTCAATGTTATCCTTTATATCTCTACCATATCGAATGGAATCATTACAGGACCAACGTGATCCATCCATTCATCGTCCATCGATGCCCATTCAGAATTCCCATCCATTTGTATTCTCTCCACTCGTTGGAGTCAGAACTGAATCCATTTCAATGGGAAAAGATTCATCAGCTGAGGTACGGTAGATGAGTTACACTTCCAATCGATAATTTCCCCTAGATTCAGGCTCATCCTTGGAATGACGGAAGAGTTCTCTCTTCATCGGATCAATATGCTGTTGGTCCTACACAGAATGGAGGAGGTACCGTACGAAGAATCATAGATGATTAGAGTATCGATCCATCTCAGGAACCACCTTTGTTCCTGCAACGAGAACTACCGTAAGACCTGGATTGAGCCCTGTTGCAGCTCATGAAAGTGACGAAATGTGAGTGAGAGACACTGAATGGTCAATCGATTCTCTGATTCAGGAGTGTACAAGCGGGATACAGTATTCCACCAGTAGATTCACCAAGAGAATTACCTCAAAAAACTACGACAATACCGGTTCCCGAGAGAGTAGATGGTAAATGATACATGACAATGCTGGAATCTAATTACATTATTAAGACATCACGGATGAGACAGTTAACAAGGACTTCACAACTCCTCCCGTCTCTCACAATGTTGACTTGGATGAAGACAATCGAATTGATAATGACAAGTGAGAATAACAGTAGTCCATTATCATAATTTTCGCAGAACAATGGATCGAATGGTTGCATCTCAAGATGCATCTGCTGTCAATACTGCTGTATTCCTTGAGATACAACAGGGATTGGGTAGAGTTCATCTAGGGGATACAGTAGAAAACTCTTTCCATTCAGGACCTCACGAATCAACGATCACTCGACCAGTTAAGATTGGAGATAATATCACTCTCGTTGTTAGATCAAAATCAGCTCTCAGAGGTGAGAGATGGATAAGAAAATGAACTATTGATCTTTGATCTCAGGAGAAAAAGAGTTTGATATGTTCGTGCACTCTTGTTTCGCTACGGATGGACCAGGAAATACTCGGATTGAATTAATCGATAAGAATGGGTTAGTGTACCATATCCGAACTGAATTACCGTACTCTTCTTCAGTTGTGTCGCTCGTCCTACAGTAGTCGGTCCAATGTCTCGAGAGAGATCACCCGATGGACAACAACTTTACTTCTTCCGCATTTCTGCATTCAAATTCCCCGGTCCAGACGATGTTTATTTCTCTTGTTCTGTGGATATGACACCTGGTCATATCGTTCCTGTGAGTGAGAAGACGAAGATAAAGGAAAGAGTGGAGATCATTCAGGAGATTTGTCGACCATCGACCTCAAGGAAGAGAAGGGAATTATTGAATAGAGCATGGATTGAAGGATCTGCCAATTCAGTTAGATTATTCGATAATGTTAAAGTGAAAGTTGCTGATGAAGAAAATCAACGATTTCAAAGAGAAGGTAATAATTAATCTCTTAATTCTCTATTTTGATCGTTGATCTTTCAGCTCTTTCTTCATCAGAATCAGAAGTTCCTTCCACTTTTTGTCTCGATCCTTCAATGATATTAATTTCTCTTGTTATTCTATCAGTTCTCATAACTTCTCTCATAATATCAACAATTATCTCCATTCGATTATCCATCAAACTTCATAATCTCCAAATGTCAAAGATCTACTAATCATTTGTTATCACAATTCGTCTCACAATTCGTCATTGAATACGTGTCCTCCCCTCCATTACCTACTCCTTCCCTTCATCTATTTACTTTTAATTGTCAGAACATTCCGGTTTAACGTTTCTCATTTAGAATAAATACAATGTATTATCTTCTCTTGGCAACTACAGTAAAGAGAATGCAAATTGGAGATCAAAACATTTGAAAGATGAAGAGGGAGATCATAAATAAACACGTTGACTAGACTATATCCACAGTGTATCACAGTGCACAATCGACTAGAATAATATGGCAAATCATAAATTAGTATCTATCAGTGCGTTCGCCTAAGAATCGCATCCCTCTCGGTACAGCTAAAAATCACCGTATGGGTTTTCGATATTTTATGATAGGTCTAGGTGCCCTGCATCGATTTCTGTTAATGATATGTCATAATTTGCTAATTTGCATAATTACATGATCCCAAAGTTTGACCACTTTTTTCACTTTGACGTTTGTAACTCAGCGGGGAGATGTCCGATCTTCACAAAAATTTGGCTCTAGACTAATCTTGATGTGCTGAATCCGTGTATGTATTTTGTTTATGCAAATTTGATATTTGAATTTTCCACTCAAATTTCAACCTCCGATTTCTCGAAAACAAGGCCGAACACCTCTCTAATTTTTTGATATGTTGTGTGTTTGGACTTGGGCTATCGAACGGGCACAAGAAGAGCTCAATCGGAGGATGCGTTGAGAAGTTGCATGAGAAAAACGGAAGACTTATAATGGAGGAAAACTCATCAATTCACCCCGCTCACTCAGCCTGTGCGGCAAAGAATGAATGATTGGAGTGAGAATAATTGGATTAGCGCCTCGAAACTCTTCACTTTTCGTCGTGCCAATCTCATTCTGACCGCGCATGCTGAGTGAGCGGGGTGAATTGATGAGTTTTCCTCCATTATAAGTCTTCCGTTTTTCTCAGGTAACTTATCAACGCATCCTCCGATTGAGCTCTTCTTGTGCCCGTTCGATAGCCCAAGTCCAAACACACAACATATCAAAAAATTAGAGAGGTGTTCGGCCTTGTTTTCGAGAAATCGGAGGTTGAAATTTTGGTGGAAAATCCAAATTCTGAATTTGCATTAACAAAATACATACCCGGATTCAGCACATCAAGATTATTCTAGAGCCAATTTTTTGTGAAGATCGGACATCTCTCCGCTGAGTTACAACCATCAAAGTGAAAAAGTGGTCAAACTTTGGGATCATGTAATTATGCAAATTAGCTAATTATGACCATCTCATTAACAGAAATCGCTGCAGGGCACCTAGACCTATCATAGAATAGCAAAAACCCATTTGTTGATTTTTATCTGTACCGAAAATCTCGGAAATTGTGCGATTCTTAGGCGAACGCACTGATATAATGAATGTACAGTAAGAGAGGGAGAGGAGGGGAGAGAAAGGGGGCGTGGCCTAAGATAAAAGTGCTTTAATCTGTTGTGCAGTACTCTTTCTTCTCGGTGCAGATCGAGTAGAAGGACGAGGAGCTGTTGATGTCTTCTCTCCCAAATCTCGTCTGATATTATCACACTGTCTCATTCTATCTATAGTAATATCATACCTATAAGAGTAGAATAATGCCTCTGGTGGACGATGTTCAGTAGGATCGAATGGAGGAGGAGGAGGCAACTGAAGATATTCACTCTGAGATTATAAATCGATATCTACAGTACCTTCTCTGTTCTGATATTGTTACCAGTGTATGCAATGGCCTTTAGTTGCCATTCTCCCTTTTCTTCGTCGTACACTACATACTCAAATAGAAAGAATTATTCATTTTCATTTCAAAGAAGACAAAATGCTAAGAAAATATAGACCTTCTCAATCAGTTCCAAATACTCATCAGGAATAAATTCGTTTATGATTGTCATCTGCAAGTGAGAATATTAGTATTTCATTGCTCTTCAATTCTTCTCTTCAATAAATAATATCACTAACATTAAGTAATAATTGTTTCCTCAGATGTCTGACACTTTCCAATAATCCTTCCATTTCCCTTTGGTGTTCCATTTCAACATCAGATAATTCAGCTCGAGTCTTCAATCATTACATTCATTTATTTCTCATCATTCATTTAATAAAATCTTACCATTTTAATCTCTCCCACAATCTCGGTCAACTTTTGTGTCACGGAGTCCGTTTGGTCTTGCAGGGAAGAATAACTGGAATGGATTACGATAGGATCGACCCCTCCACACTATTTCTATAATCCTTACTTTTCTTCAATCTTCTCATGTTCATGATTCCTCGCAGCCAATCTTTCATTCAGTCGAATTTCTTGTTCTCGAGCCAATTCCAATTCTCGATTTGATTGAGAGAGAAGACGGGCCTTAAATGGGAATAACTCTCCCTCCCTTCCCTCCTTCTCCTTACCTGTTCTTCTGCCTTCTCCAATAGATTTTCTCCTCCAACAATTAATTTGCTTTCAATCTGTCCTAACTTGGCCCTTAGTGATTCATGTTCTTCTCTGGCTCTACAAAAACACCATCTTCAAATTCGTCTTCAATTGAACAAACCGTCTCAATTCCTTTTCTCTTTCTTCCAATTCGACAGTTAATTTCGATCTTGTTTCTTCTTCTAATCCTTTCCTTGCCTACAATATCTCATCTTCATCCCTTCCCCTATCTTTATCTCTTCTCACCTCTAATTCTTCCCTCTTCCCTGACAATTCTTTCTCCATCGCAGCCATTTTCTCTTCCCATGCAGCTCCTCCTCGAGATCTCAAATACAATTCTTCCCTTCCCATTCTATTCCTACCGTACTCTTCCCCTCCCTCTACCGTACCTCCTCAGATCATCCATACTACCTTCTGCACTTTCTTCTCCATTCTCTTCATCTTCTTCCAATTGAGCACGAAGAGTCTGTAATTACATCGGATATTAGATGGAAGAAAGATTCATTCCTCTTTCGAACTGACAAACGAGAATACTCACAGCCAATTCAGTCTGGAACTTTCTTAGTAGAGCATCTTTAGGATCTTCGTTGATTCTGGCCACATTCTGTATATTCTTGGCTCTATTAGCATATCTGAGAGTGGAAAGAGATTCGTCATAATTGTACGAAGCAGGACCAACGTTGGCGATCTGAATTGACAACATTAATATAACACCTGATCACATTTTAATGATTTAAATTGTAAACTAACCATGACAGTCTTCGAATTTCCACCAAGTGAATCTTGCAATAAACGAGTCAGTTTAGAGTTTCTGAATCGTGCAAGATAACGATATTTTCATTTGAGTAGATCACCTATAGGGAACGTGAGTCGATTTGTTATCCACTAGTGCAGATATCACATTACCCAGGGTAGAAAGGGACAGATTTATCTTTGCTGCTTCCTACAACAAATATCCTTATGACCGATATATTGATCTACCGTACCTTCAATCGCTCTCCTGTTGTTCCCGTTTTACTCTGTCGTTCACTTCCAGCGAGATCTACCAATTGCAATTTTCCCTGAAGAGATTAATCGATAAATAGTTTAATATGATATCTACAGTATACCTGAGTAACATGCCCTCCATCTTTACTCGATTCGATGGTCACAGTGAATATTGCATGTGATCGACTACTCTCTACATTCATCAGAGTTGCTCCCACTTTCCCTGTACACACATCGATAGTTGTCAGATTTTATGATTGTGAATACTCACTATTTTTATTGCCAAATTCCATAATCTTGAGCATATGAGAGGCTGATGATACGGTAACAGATGAAAGATTCTTCACATATACTCCCACATCGGGACGTTCTTTGATCTCCAGATTCTGACCTACACAATAGCTATTCATTCTCTACTAGAGAAATGGGACTTACCCTGCCCTTCTTTTGCCAATAGATCCCTCACTTCTTCATTGTAGATTTCCATGTAAGATACTCGAACGAGAAATCTGCAATCAATTATTTTACCGTAATCCTATCAATTCCACTCAACTCACGTTCGTTCAGATCCACAATTCGCAATGTGATCGAAAACATGAGCAAAACTATTGGGAATGATTCCTGAAATAGGACAATAAATCTCATCTCTCTTCATCAATCTTCAGTATACCTCTCATTTCAGCTTTCTCTAAATCACCCGTCATTGTATGAGTTTTACCCGTTCCCGTCTGACCATACGCGAATATTGTACCTCAAATGAGTATCATAGATCTATCCTTTCATTCTTCTTCACTTACCATTATATCCTTTGAGGACATTGTCTACAATCGGTCTCGCTGCCACATTATATACTCTCATTTGATCCGTATCGGGACCGAATACTGCATCGAAAGCAAAAGTTCGTTCTGGGTCCTACAAGGATAACATCCGTAATAGATTCCTATCTTCATTTTTCTACCGTACCTCTGAACTGGCTGGATTTCTTAGTCTGAGTACATTATTGTCTGTATCGGAAGAGACGGCAGTTTTATGTCCTTGACTAATCTCTTGAGTTGAAAGAGGACGACATCTCACTACGACTTTAACTGATTCACTCTCGTCCATATCTGTAATCATTCCTCCCTTCCCTTTTTTATCTAATGAGTGCTCATACAATCGATTCAGTGCTTCACAAGTGCCTTCACTCTATTCATTCTAGATAGAATCAATCGACGATCTCAATCAACGTCTTCAACTGTTCACTCAACTTCTTATTGATAAGTTAACTTCATTTATAATATTATGAGTATTGAGTGGATGAATGGGAGAGAGTTAGCCTACAGAAGAATGTGTAGATAAGGAAATAACTCGAAAGGAGGATTGATCTTCTGATCGAGAACGAATGAAAAGGAAAAGAAACTAATACAGAAAGAAATTAGTGGAATTTAATTCTTCTTCCGCACATAATTAAACTATACAATTCACATCATACACATTTTATAGCATTTCTTTGCGTAATTTGTTCGGCAGAATGGAAGATTTTGATGGAATTTGGTAGAATGGAAGGACGGTATGAAAAGAGTATAGAGTAACAAAGAGAGATTGAAGTGTAAGTAGATGGATAAGAGAATATCGATCAATTGGTTCTATATGAATGGGAAAAGAGTACGGTATAATGGGATGGATCATAGAATGGGTCAGAATGATGAGAGGGAGAAGGGAGGGAGAGGGGAGGCAAGAGACTAGAAGAAACAGGGATGGAAAGGGGAGATACAACCTCAGTGTACAGTACAAGTAGTTAATGGAAGGGAGAAAAGCAAGTCATTAGGGAGAGAAGGAAAAGGTATCGATCTGTCTCGATAGGAAGAACTTATCGATTGGTACGATGAGAAGTTGATGACATTTAGATGTGAGATGACACATATTTACGGAGGGACTGCTTTAGTCGCGAATTCCATCAATCGACGAGCATACTGTAATGGAATCGATTACATCTCTCCCCTCTCCCTTCTCTGACCTGATCTGGTTTAACAGTGGAGATATTCTCAGCATCACTTCCATATTTAACAGTCTTCGCAGCAGTTGCCGATCTCTTCTTTATACCATAATATGTGAGAATATCAACGAGACCAATGAAGTAAATCAATTTAGTCGAGTGTTCTGTAATATTCTCTTCAGTCTTCTCTCTTTTCTTCTTCTCTCTCTCTCTTTCTCTCACCAGGACTACTAGCAATAGCATAGAATTCATCATCAAGATCTGGTCCACCAGAGGGAGGAGGAGGGAATGCACCAGTTGATGGAATAGGAGAATCAGGAGGAGTTGGACCTGTTATCCATCGATATATCAATTCACTGATTGAGTACTACTCAATGGATCATTCTTACCTAATTCATCTCCACTTTCTTCACTTTGTTCTACTGGACGAGCGACTGCATCAGCTGCTGCTCTATCACAATCATGGATACCTCAATGGAAAGACTCATCTCTCTCCTCCCTCTCTCCCTCCATGTCCCTTCTTCTCCTTACCGAGTAACAATGAGTAATCCATGAGATTACTCTTACTCAACCATGCTGTATCAGCAGCCAACATCTCGAGAAGAAGAGTACGCGCCTCCTGAGATATCAATACCATTACAGTACTCCCTCTGGTATTGAGTTCCTACTAGGCCACCTAGTAAATGACCATTTTCATGCGATTCCTACTAGGTCACCTAGTGCAAATTTGAGGCTATTTCATCCTATTAGGGACCTAGTTCGCTTCCTACTAGGCCACCTAGTCAAAAAGCCGTCTGGCCCCATTCCTAGTAGGCCACCTAGTGGTTCTACCTTCCTACTAGGTCACCTAGAGGCACTTCCTACTAGGTCACCTAGTCTGTCAATCAGTGAGAACGATTTTCTTACCCGGTTTGGCTGGAACTCAAGCTGCCTATAAGGTCCCTTCGCGGGCTACTCCAACATCAGCACTGGCGCAAGCTCACTGTGACTCAACTGGGAACTAATTTTGGATCTGTGGTTGACCACGTACACCGTGATTACTGTGACTGACAATTCACTGAGTTTAATCGTAACCTATTGGTTGCTATTTTGGATGCCTAGTTATGGCTGATTTAAGAATATCGAAAAAGAATACTGGCTAGCAGATATATTGCTAAATCGTATCCATGATCAATCAAAAAGTATAGTGACTATTCTAGTCGACTTCGCCAATGATACTGCAAAGTGGCCCTGTTCGCAGCATTACATCACTTTTCTTTCCTACTACCTTCCTACTAGCCTACTAGACTACCTAGTGTGCAAGCATCGCCCCCTCCCCTCTTTCCTAGTAGGTCACCTAGTCGACAGTCGCTCTTTTCCTAGTAGGCCACCTAGTGGCCCATGTCTTCCTACTAGGTCACCTAGTTCAACTCCTACTAGTTTGCTAGCTAGGAGCCTAGTAGGAAATTTACTAGGTGGCCTAGTAGGAACACAATACCAGAGCCCCTCTCCCCCTCCCTCTCTCTCTCTCTCACTCCCCCCTCCGTCTACCGTACCTCTGGCAGTCTCAATTTGATATTCTCTTCGAGGAAATCATTATCCTTAAGAGTGGGTAATTCCTTCGCTTTTTCCTTCTCAGAAGCAGCTCGAGATACGGTAGAACCCTAAAAAAGATCAAAGATCAATCTCAATTATCTCATTCCCTCGTCCTCACCTTCAGATCGTACTTGGAATGAACTGCATACTTTCTTCCGAATACATTCCTCATTATCTACAAGACGACGATTAGTGAATGTAGTTCTTCCCCACACCCACTGCACCACCTCGCACACAACATTCGGTTTTTACCATAAGATAAGTTTCTGTTCCATCGATCGTCAATCGGAACATAGCGAGAAATTGAGGAAGAAGAGTCTTTCCTTGCTCAATTATATTCATTATTCTTCCTTTCTTCTTCTTTTCTCTTCAATACCTTTTCGACAACATATTCATGATAAGATTTGAGAATGGAATGAAGTTCGGCCACTGCTTCCGAATCCATTGTCTACAATTATATATTCATTTATCAATATTCACCCTTCATTTTAAGAATATCGTATTCTTGTCACTCCCCTCCCCTTCCCTCCCCTCTCCATATTTCCTACCACTTCAGACTGATGCATCTCAATAAAGGGACGAACCCATTGAATGGCCCATCCAACTTCCTTTCTCATTCTCTCTCTCTCTTCTTCTCCTTCAATCTCTAATTTTCTCTGATCAACTATCGCAAGATTAATCTCATCAAGTACAAACTCTTTTCGTCGTCTTTCCCGACTCTTTTTTTTCTTCCCTTTCCTTCCCTTCCCCTTTCCTTCTCCCTTTGATGGTTAATGGAAGAGAACACTCGGTTCTTTTATTCCATAACTCTTTTACCACAATCAATTCTTTAATCGACAAATATAAATTCCCACTTTTTCACATCCTCAATTAATCTAATCGCATGGACTAGCATTCTATCTTTCATTCTCACTTCTAAATATCTTTTAAACTCCCTAGAGTATTAAAAAAAGAGAAGAATATGAAGATCTCGAAGAGAAAAGATAACAAATGGGATTGATCTCCCCTGTGATTCATCCCCTTCCCTTCCCCCCTCCCCTCTCCCTTTCTCTCTCTCCTCCCTCCCTCCCTCCCTCCCTCCTTCCCCTCCCCTTCCCTTCTCTAGAGATACTCAATTCTTATGTGAGAACAGACAGCAATCAGATATAGAATGCAGTTACTTTCTTCATAATTTCCCCTTTCCTCTTTTTCTTTCTTCTCAGAAGAGGAGAGAGAAAAGACAACACAAAGCAATGATCACATTTATTCTCTAGGTCTTATTTTTTGTCTCCATCAAGAAGTTTGATCACAAGTGATATAATATTCAATGCCCCCTTCCTTCCCTTCCCTTCCCTCCTCAATTCCTTCCATCTCTCACTACTGATTCCCCATCAAGGAAAGATACGAAAGTATCAGATATCATCCATTGTTGTGAGCAATAGAAATATCAGGGTGTCCCACATATTTTTGGAATTTGCTTGCCAATAATTACTGCATGATCGACAATCATTCTGATGCAATACAATATTACGTCATCATGTTGTGCAATTGTTTACACTTAGCCGCTTCTCGATTGCATCAGTCTTTGACTAGTTTCATCAGTTATAGTCATGAACACTGCTCGAGACTACCGCTCCGTTTTGCTTCATTATTTTCTCCTGGGTCGAACGGCGACGGAATCCCACCGTAAGCTGGTCCAGACTCATGGCGAAAATGCCCCCTCCCTTCACACCTGCTTCAATTGGTTCACCCGATTCAAGCGAGGGGATTACAATCTGGAACACCAACCCCATCCTGGACGCCCTTCTTCTCGTGTTCGGGGTCGTGTTCTCAGGGAACTGAAGGCCAATCCCAAATCTAGTGTGCGCGATATTGAGAAGACCATCCATATTCCTAAGACCACAGTTGCTCGAATCCTGCATGATGCTGGGAAGACACCTAAGCTCCCCCAAGTGATTCCGCATGACCTCACGACAGCTCAGCTGAAAAAGCGGGTTGACGTTTGTCAGGGATTACTCCACCGTAGATCCAATTTCAATTGGGTCAGCCACATCGTCGCCATGGATGAGAAGTGGATCACCTACGATAATCCTGAGAGGAAACTTCAGTGGGTGGACGTCGATGAGAAACCCCAGCAGGCTCCAAAGGCGGAACTTCACGGAAAGAAGGAACTCCTCTGTTTCTTCTTCTCCGTCCTCGGTCCCATCTACTGGGAGATCCTCCCTCCCGGCATCACCATCAAGGCTGACCTCTTCACTACCCAACTGGAAGAGGTGGCGGTCAGGGTCCCTCCCAAACTCCTGAGCGAGGGCAAAATCCTCATGCTCATGGACAACGAGCGCCCTCATCATGCGAAAATCACCCAGAAGAAAATGGACGAGCTGGAGATGGAATGGCTCCCTCACCCACCTTACTCCCCTGATCTGTCCCCTTGCGACTACCACTGTTTCCGCTCCCTCTCTAACTTCTGTCGAGGAAAGAAGTTCAAGAACCGAGACGCACTTGTGAAGGAGTTCGAGGCATGGATCAACTCTAAGCCCTAGGCCTTTTGGAAGAGAGGGATCGAGACCCTGCCCGATCGATGGAGGCAGGTCGTGACTACTAAGGGAGCATACATTGATTACTGATCATTTGTTGTTGTTGAAGGAATAAACAAAAAAATAAAAATAAATAAAAATGTCACAAATATGTGGGACACCCCAATAGAAGAAGTAAACTCACGTAGAGTAATCAACCATTCAATTGAAAACAGTTAAATATACACCATGAAAGGACATCTAACTTATTCTCATATGTATTTATTTTTCATTCATTAATCCCTTCAATTCCCTTTTTTACTTCCCTTTCTTCTTCTCAGTTTTCTTCCCTTCTGGGAATAAGAGAGATTTATCCCACGTAAGAAGAGTGGAAGAGGGGAAAGACCCTTAGACGAATCCCAGGACATCACTCACTCACTGACTGACTGACTGATTGAGGAATGGCCCTCCCCCCCCCCCTCTCCTCCCCTCACTTACCTTGATGACGAACTTCTTATCATGTGAGATAAAGAATCGTCCTCCTCCAACATCTTGATCCGGTTCCGGTTCATAATGAGTGAGAGAACGAAGAAACTGAAGATGAATACTATTTACTCATTCATTCCAATTTATTCCACCATCTATCTATCTATCATATCTCTAATAAGTGTATCATATCTCTTACCTCATAATGATCAACTCCGAATGTTTCTCTCAGATGACGGAATACATTGGGACAGTATTCTTTCACCTCAAATAGATAGAATCATTTCACTCCACACTGTGCAAATACCAACTTTATAATAAAAAAATGTGAGTTGAGTGATTGAAAGGCACTAGTAGACTAAAGACACAATTGTTCCATTCCTTCCCTTCATATAAACTATTTCTCAAATGAACAGAAGAAGGGATCAATCTAGGTACAATTCAACCCAATCTTCTTCTTCAACATCTCTACTATTCGGTACCCTTCACTTCCTCTCTTCTTTTCATATTTCCATTCCCATATGACTCTGATAAGTCGATTGAAATGGATGCAAAGTAGAGACAGCGCAGTGAAAACCAGTGATCACACTGCTTGTTTCAGACATATATTTAATAAACGTTCTATCGAATATTTCATCTATCTTCATCCCAATATCTATTGATTCCCCTTCTATTTCACATGTGGTCTATCTATTCATCCCTCTCCTCTTTCCCTCTTTCTAAATGAGAACCGCGAACGAGGTATTTAATGCATTCATTTTCCCTCATCATAAAGAGATAAAAAGACGAAAAAGACTCAGCTATAAAAGAGTAGAATGAATTACATACCTTGAAGTGACTGGGCATATTATCCTTGTTGAAAGCATGATTATCGATCTTTATCTTCGAATAAGCCTGCAATCAAGATCATTCCATCTACCGTACTCAGCCGGATCGAGAAATAGCTATCACTAACTGATCAACTGAGCTACCACTACAATGAGATGATCACATAATGGTGAATGGTCCTTCCCTTCTCTCGTTCTCACCTTGAAATCATCAGGCATCAACAGTCCGGGAGGAGGAACATGGAGTAATTCAGAGAGTGAATGGTTCACTCCCCACATCAAAACGGAAAGAAGTGGTTCCTGCAGAGAAAGACTACCGAAATCTCCTTCTCATTCTTCCCCATTCTCATTCCTTCTTCAATCTCATCCACTATTCGTCACACAAACATACTCAGTCTGATTTCTTTTCTCTCTCCACTGACATTTCCATTGTGAAAGCAGCTAGTACTTACTTGGACATTCAACTACTCAATCCACTTCTCTACACTCTCTCAATTCCCCTTTCTCTCTTATTGTCTCTAACCTAAGAAAGTGAGTGAAAGAACGAGAGAATCACTCATAACTCCTACTCTTTTCTTCTCATTCTTTCACATAATTCGATTATGAGAGTGAAGTGAAGAGAAGGGCAGAAGCTTCTTTTTTCTATCTCCTTCTATACACTCAAATCATTAAGTTAAATACTGTATAGTGACTACTTATGCTCAATCACTCACAACTACCATCATTCAACAAGATTTAAGACATCTGGGATACTATGATGATAAGAATATGATAACTAACCTTAGCACGGAACAGCTTCCATTTGGGAACGAGAACTTTCTT